>VZRW01006600.1:732-11634 GCA_013398125.1 Aegotheles bennettii
GCTGCTCTCCAGCCACTCGTTCCCTAGTCTGTACATACCACCAGGGTTGCCCTGTCCCAGGTATAGAATCCAGCACTTGTCCTTGTTGAAGTTCATGTGGTTGGTGATTGCCCATCTCTCTAGCTTGTTGAGGTCTCTCTGTAGGGCCTGTCTGCCCTTGATGGACTCAACAGCTCCTCCCAGTTTAGTATCATCAGCAAATTTGCAGAGAATCCCTTAGAGTCCTGCATCCAGATCACTGATGACGTTGAAGAGGACTGGGCCTAGGATGGAGCCCTGCGGAACCTCACTAGTGAGCGGTTGCCAGCCTGATGTTACCCCATTCATGATCACTCTTTGTGCTTGACCTGTGAGCCAGTTGCTCACCCCTCGTGTAACCTGGTTGTCCAGCTGTATGTTGGCCATTTCATCCAGGAGGATACTGTGAGAGAAGGTATCAAAAGCTTTGCTGAAGTCTAAGAATATTACGTCCACTGGTTTCCCTTGGTCGACTAGGTGGGTTACCTTGTCATAGAAGAAAATCAAGTTTGACAAGCAGGACCTTCCCTTCATGAAGCCATGCTGGCTCTGACTGATGATTGCATTGTCCTCCACGTTTGTCAATGCTTCCCAGAATTATTTTTTCCATAACTTTACCAGGGAATGAAGTTAGACTGACTGGCCTGTAATTTCCAGGGTCCTCTTTCCTGCCTTTCTTGAATATTGGGACAACATTGGCCAGCTTCCAGTCAACAAGGACCTCTCTAGATTCCCAAGATCTCCCCAAAATCATTGAGAGAGGCTTGGTGATGACATCAGCTAGCATAGCTAGCAAGTTGCTCCATAATCTACTAAATTATTACTAAACTCATCAGCTCGAAATGAAAAAATATGAACACAGTAGATATAGATTAGATATGTATGGAACATGGTAAACACCAAATGTCAACATTTTAGTTTTTAAATCTTGCTTTGCAGACATTTCCTTACAACTCTTACTTACCTGACTACACAGAACTTTCCATACATTTTTCCTTTCTTTATTGAGCTGTTTTTACTCCCTTTAAAGGGAAAGATATAGGTGAAATTACTTATTATCTATGTGCCTTATACATTATCCAAAATTAAGTAGTCATTTTTCTATAAGGAAGGAATATGAAAAATAATGTGCAAGCATACATAAAAACTGCTATTTTGAAAACTTTTTGTTTGTTGCTTCAGGGTCCAAAATCCCAAAATAATTATTGGAAGGGCCCACTGCCATCTAGTTGTATAAACACAAGTAAGCCTAAGATAATACCCCAAGCACCAAGAGTAATGACAGAGGTGGAAGAGATAGCCTAGTCAGGCATGAAATTGATTTTATAATAGCAAATATCAGTTGTCTTCCATGTGTTAAGTAAATAATTCTAAAGAAGAGAGTAAAGATAATAAAAACAAAATCATTAACTGCTCCTACTAAATCAAATGAAAGAGAGAGAAACCTGTTCTCACATTGACCCTGAAACCTGTTTAATAGCTAATTAAAGCAATTACTCAAAGCATGACAAAATCCTTAATCATGAACACCTTCAGATGCAGAGGAGATTTTTTTTACTTTCTTCAAAGGTATTAATATTTTATTGAAATTAGAAGATTATACAAACAGAACTTTCACCAGTTAGTCACTACATTATGAACCACAAACACAGTCCCCAGACTTCAACCAGTCGAACTAACAGAAGATATTCTGCACAGATTTTATCAGACTTGACTACTCAGCAAAAGGAAGATTACGGTACTCAGTAATTTTAATGCTTTTATGAGAAGATTTGTCTAAAACACTTGAAGGTAGCCTTAAAATTTACTTTTTTCCTCACATTCAAAAACAAACTTGTCAGCCAACAGAAATGCAGTATTATTGCAATGCAGCTACAAAAACTACTCTGCTAGACCCCCCACCCTACGTACAGCATCTGTAACTCTGGACTCCTTTTGCATCACTTAACTCTTTTTAAGTGTACCTCAGCTACTTTTCTCGTCCACCCCAAAGTCATCTGACACAGCTTTAACTTTGATTCCTTCATTTCTAAGTTCCAGCCACAAACAATGTTTTCTTTTTAATAAAGCTTCATGTTCAGCAAATTTTCATAGCCTTTCAATAATGTCTAGCTATCTGCTGCCAGTCCTGGTGCTCTACTGGAGTTAATTAGGCTGCTGTTGTGAACACTGATCATTTTCAAGTTACTAAACATTTCTGCAATGTAACAGCACACAGAACAGTATCCTGAACTAAATGGCTTAACCGTTACAGACTGTTCAGCTTGACAGACTATCCAGCCATAAATTAGATAACTAAAAGGTTAACATAACAAGTAATTTTGGAAAAGAAGACTCCTCTTAACAACATTCACTTCTTCAGTCTAATTTGTCCTCAATTATTATTATCATCACATTTCTTCATACACTTCTAAGGGTCCTCTTCCGTCTGGATTTTGCCAGGTTATACAAAAAGATAATCATACATTTTTGTGGATATTAAATATAGACATCCTTAGCACTTATTTTAAAAATCCTATAATCTGGCTCCCTACAGAAAAAAAAACCAAAAATACTGACCAATAACTACTTCCACTAACTTTTGAGCTCACTGACAAGCTTCAAACAAGTTTGACAAAAACAGTCCTCAAACACATGAAGCATATTTCAACAATCTTTGTTGTTAGGAATTACCACATTGTAAAATAAAATGGGATAATCCAAACCTACTTTTGAGAGTTTTACCATTATTTCTTTGCCAGAAAAGGCAAGCTGGAAATCTCTGTACATCTTTTCCCGTAAAAGGAGAAGTTATAAAAAATGGCTGCTGATTAAAAAAAAACTCATTTGCCTGGAGATTAGTTCTTATCATACATTTGGATATATTATAATGCAGGCATGTTGAATTTTGAAGAGATGACCAGCCTGACTACCTGCAAGTGTCCTGGTTTCAAACTTTGCATTGGGTGTATGAGCACCAGAAAAGGCTGAGTGCAGCACACAACCACTTTGCTTCATGGGAATCCTCCAGAACGCAAACCCACCAGCACCAGAGATTTAAAATTATATGCCTGACAGAACAGTGACTGAAATATGAGCCATATGTTCTCTATTTTTTTCTATTTGTGTTCATGTCTAGGCTGCTGTCATCATATCATGGGGCTAGAACTGGAGTACCTGAAAAAGCTTATGAATGTCTTTCAGAGGTATTTGCTTAATGGGTAAACAGGATAAAATCTATAAATAAGAACTAAGCTTTAGTCATGTCATTTCACGGTATTAACCCTGTTTATCCAAAAGACATAAAATTTGCTATAACACATAGTACTAATGCACAGTTCAGTTATGTTTCTGCTGTTAACTATGTAGCAATTTGCCATCCTTTGTGATCACAAATAGCTACTAGATAAGTCCTGCATGTTTGGTCAGCCTTTTTCCATCGTAAGCACCACATGGAGTATTTTGTAAAACTTTAAAAACAAAAGTGGATTTTTTCATATTAAAATGTGTAGCACAGGTCCAGGGTTAACTTCGCTTTGTGTGTAGGTAGTGTGTCAGTGCAAGTTCTTCGCTGCTCAAAAAAATGTATCAGAAATCCATCCAGGGAAAAAAGGCACTCACTTGATTCAGTAGTTTCTCTGAAAAGATATTTTGGTTTTTGCTTTCAGATGCCAAGTGCCTTGCACTGTTTGCAGTCCACGGTCTGCAGGGCCAGGAGAAGAAATTTTGCTAGCAGTGAAAAGCGGTGATTTATCATGAGCAGTCCCCAGAAAGTTGCGGTCACTGGTTGGCATGTAATTGATGCTGTTGAAATGTTTCTGTGAACCAAGATGTGTTAGCATAAGCCCTTTTCAGAGAGATTTTTCTGTCTACGGTAGAATATTTACTTCAACAGTCACTTTGAAATCTTTGAGAATATAAATGTGTGTATTGTGGTTTGAAAGCAGTGTATAAAAGGACTGTGTTAGCACTGCTTTTTCTGATTATAGTAACACTTAGCTACTGCATACAAGTTGCAGAAGAAGAAATAACAGGACACGAAATGTTGTTCGCTTGTTATTGCATTTTGGGTTTTGGCCCAGAAAATGCCTTTTAAGGACTTTAAGACAGTCCATTTATTGAGGATGGAGATGTCTGATTGGCTTTATCACTGAGTTTGTCACTGCTAAAGGTAATTTATATATTTTTAATGCATACAGTTGAAGTCCCTGCTGAACTTCAGAGTATTATCAGTTTCTTTTGTAATTCTCAGTAAGGGAATGCCCAGAGTTACTGTGTACACTAGATACAACAGTGCTGTTCAGAGCAGTGGTTTTTAAGAACTGTTTCCAAACTGCATGTAAGAGGATGTCTTCACTCTCAGTGCGTTACCATTAGTCTTTCCTTCAGAATTGTTGCTTTATATACTCTGATATACACTGGACTCAAGTAACATATAAAATCTGAAATCTTTAGTCTTCTTATCTATGAAATAGAGTTTCTGATATAACAGAAACCATAACAATCTAATGAAAAACCTACTTCCATCCTGGAGGCTGCTTGGAAACATTTCTTCCAAAGGTGTCTGTAATGCAGCAGCCCCATCCTATCAGTGAGTTAACTTCTTTTGCCTTGAAAAAGTAGTAGTTTTCCTTAATATTTCAATCATATTTAACCATGAAAATACACTTTCTTTGGAATTTTCTGAGTTCCTTATAGAAAGTTCCAAACACATAAAGAAGAATATTCATTTATTGCTCTTAATGTCTGAATCTTTTCTCATTTTATGTTTCTGTGGTACCATTGAATGTCACGTTTCCTCCCTTGTTGTTTCAGGTAAACCTTCATGTGTACATAGAACAGCAATCTTCATTCCCAACAATATGAATTTAAGGAATGGGCGAAGTGGAGAGAGACCCTAACTTGTCAAAGTAAACACTGTCCACTAAAAGTGAGTTAAGAAGAATGCCAACACAGCACTAGATCTTTTTTTTTTTCTTTCTGAGTCCTGATACACATATATAATGTATATTTTATCCTTATTTACAAGCTAGGATTATTGGTCCATCTCTCAGTGTTGGCAAGGTTGTGGAGAATAGATAGGGTTGTCGGGAATATATATGAGACAAAAAAAGTTTCAATTTGTATGACAGAGGTGCTGCTTTTTACGAGAGGGGGTAAAATGGCAATCACTTCATTTTGATAAAAAATTAAAACAGTTTAATCATATCAAGAACATCCTGTAACAGAAAATCTAGTGGCACATGTTTACTGTAATCTCCCATGAAAAGAAGTCATTTCTATCGTAACTAAAGCCATTGTGCTTAAAATTATAGAGATTGTGATAATTCACTTCCTGTGAATGCAATTGCTGTACTAAAATTTTAAAGTGAAATTCATGTAGTAGGAAAGCAGCTATGATGACATTCATTACTGCTATGAGAGAAAGTTCATTGGAATTTCATGCAGATGATACTTATGTGATGTTATTGAAACAGTAAGAGAAAAGCTTGGTTTTGAATGGACTCTGATGTGGAAATTATACGCAGGAACCCTGAGCCTGTTCTATTAGACCTATCTACAGTCTGCATTTCACTAGAAGAAACTGGATTGAAAGCATAAGGAAATCTTTGCACTTAACAATTAAAAAATTAAGAGGTATCAAGCTAGATTGAAGAAAGGTGAACGGCACGTGCTGTTTCGTTCCTGAAGCGTGGCTGCCCAGAGCTTTAGTTCTGCTCAGAGACCTAATATCTTTTGGTGGGTACATAGTCAGTGACCTCAAAATCAACTTTGAAAGTGGTGTGTTTAAAAGAGAGGGGAAGGGCAAATAAACTCTTAAGATGATTTATTGCCACTTGTATAAAGAAGTTGCAAAGCAGAACTGAGTTGACATAGGTTGTTAAAGGGTGGTGGAATTGTCTTGTGTCTCTAAAATTCTCTGGTGGCAACAAAAGAATCTGTTGGGAACTTTGGGAATGAGTTACCTAAGTCCCTGAATGTAATAAGGCAGCACTATATAAAAAATATTTTAAAATATAATAATGGGGCCTTTAAAAATCTGACTTTTCCTTAGTCTTGCCTATATTTGCCCATAAAATGACAAGTGTTTGTTACTTTGAGTAATTAGTTACATTTGTTCCTTAAATAAATTATTTAAGTTAAACTGTCCTTTAATATTGTTGTTGCAGGAATGAAGCTTTCACGAGAGCTTATTAAATCCCTCTGGGCTCTATTTGAGACACATTAGGAATAGGTAACTGTAACAGAGAAAGATGGTAATTTTTTATATTTTTTTTAAGTAATTAATATTTTTTCAGACTAACATTTACATGTCTCTGCAGATGTCTATTTCCCTAATTAGAACCTGTGCTGAATCAACTCTAAACAGAAGGGTGAGGGCGACAGCAGTTAGTTGCCAGTTAAAGGTGTTTGGTACAGAAACTTTAGAAAAGTGCATTTGTTGCCAATGAAGGATGTTGCCATTGTGCCAAAAGCTGATCCCTTTCAGTGTTTCCTGATGCCTCACTCTTGCCTCCTGCTGGAGATGTCAGTTAATGGCTGAATGTGTGTGTTGAGGATGTTGCTTGCCTCTCAGAAGGGTAAACATATCTGGAGAGGAAGGAGAGGCCAAGAGTGAGCAGGGGAAAAACTGTAATCTGGTACAGTTTATGAGACCGTTAACTGGAGGGTTGGTTACTATTTCATGGAGGTGCTCTGAATTTCCTCCGCAGATGAACCTGCAGGCTGAGCATCTGTGCACTCTAGGTGATTCAAGGAGTCTCCATCTCTTCCCTTTGGTAGACAGCTTTGAGGAGCTCCAGCCTTGGGACTGGTGCCCATGCTCCCCTGATTTCCCTCTGTTAGTTTGAAGGAAATTTCAGCTCTTTGTAGATGTACTCGACACTGGTTTCATTACACATAATAGGAACGCTTTGGAAAAAACCCAAATGTTCTTGTTTTCCTTGCAAGTAAAGGCACGAGTGACCGGAATTCTCAACAGAAATGAGGTACAGCCTAAAGACAAAGAAGGGTTTGTGTCGCAGCATCAATCATCTCTCTTGTTAGTGCGGTTGAGCAATTTGTACTTTTTTTTTTCTTATGGTATGATATAGAGTTTATCCATATCAGCTTCAGGAGTTACATTTCACTAGTTGTTTGTTAGGGAGATAACTGACTGAAAACTAAATCCTGTCATCTGTCTTTTGATGTCTTGGTCCTTGCTTCTTGTTTCAAGTGCTGAATTTTCACTTGCTGGCTATAAACAGCCTAAGGATATAGTTAGGGTTTACTTTAAAAGAAACACAACTTCCCACCCTCCAAAAACCAAGCACCACCAGCTAATACTACTTTAAGATTTATTAATTCTTCTATAGAGTTTTAAGACCTAGCTTCCTACCTGGATATTTCTTGAATACTTTTAAACTTATAAGAGGAGTATGTTTGTACGTAAAGGCATGCCAGATATGGAAAATTGAGCAAAAAGCAGAAGCTGTTGTCTTTCTGTTAAAACGTGATAGTCTCTTAGAACATTTTTTCCTAAGAGAAACGGAAAATGAAGTAGAAATGTAGTTATTAAATGGGGCAGCAAATGGAATATATTCCATTCTTTTTGATTGCACAAAGGGTGCCAGGTTATCCTTGCTCCCTTAACTTCTGGATACTGCAGTAGTGTGATAGCTTTTGGAAAAGCAGTGCAATTGGTAAGGAGTTCTATTTAATTAACCAGTCAGCGTTTGAAAAATTATTTCTCTGAATTTAAAGTCAATGATAACTGAATATAGGATTTCTTCCATTTAGCTTTGTAAAATGAACAGCAATACACAAATCCAAATGATTTGGAAAGAGACAGAAAAAAAAGAATGTTGTTATGCTAGCTTTTTAGCTGCAAGTGAAGTTTTAACTCTTTTTGAAAAATAACTGAGTTTTTATTGATAATTTTTGTTGTCCTGGTTTACAACTTCCATCAAGAAGGAAAGTGTTTTGGATTTTGTCATGTCTCCGGCTTCCCAGGTCCAGAAGCAGATGAGTTACGAAGTTTCTCTATCTTACGTCTTGCCAAACACAGAAAATTTTCATATAGCTGAGAGCTTCGCACAGTTACGTAGCAGTTACTGCTGGCTAAATTCAGAAGACAACTATTCTGGATAGAGATAAGAGATTGCTGTGTATCTCCAGAGGGAATGCTTTGTTTCTGTCAGAGAGTTTGTTTTCTTTTCAGTCTGGGCCATCAGAGAAACTCCAGCATTGTGGTTTGGATACCAACTAGAAAAGGAGAGAGTTTGCAGAGTGCAAACTTCTTCCAGTAAAAAGAAATTTAAAAAAATAAATACCTAAGTACTGAAATTTATTTCAGTAACAAGTTTGAATTCCTACCCTAGCTCTAATTTTAGATGGATGGTGGAAACATTGTGAACGTAGCACCTTTCCCTCTCGACTCTTCATTCCAACCAGCTCTTCTTTACAGTCTGCTGCTTAGTCTTCAGAGTCTACTGTATTTAGGTTCTGCATTGAAAATTGATGTATTTGTGGGGCAGTTCTGAAGGGAAAAAGGCAACTACTGGCAAGGAGCACAGAGTTGAAGCAGATGCATGGAGCGGCATGTCAGCGTGACCAGAACATGCAAAGCATATAGGTATATCTTTATCTGACTGCTGCCCCAACTTTTTTGTAGCTCAGCTGAATAGATTTCCCCTGAGAGCTATGTTTGAAGAGATATGAAAGATGCAGAGAGCTCAAAGGATATGAAAGCAGCAGAAAGATTTAAAGTTATATGTATTCCTGGGCATGCCAAGTGTGATATAGTCTTGTGGCCCTGATCACTTTAGTTCACAGAAGAGATGCCTTAGATGCATCAAAGTGACTCTAAGGGCCAGTTTTTAACCTTTTGTATGTCTGAAAGTGCTTCAAGGTACATACAAATACTTGAGTCCAGGGTGTAGTAAGCAGAATTTTGTCCAGCTCAATGCACCAAGAGGTTTTCCATCCAATATGAAACAAGTTAAGTATAGTGCCTTTAAACATAGTATCCTAACCTTTGCTGGCAGCTCAAGCAGCACTTCTGAAGCACAGACAGGTTTTTTTCAGAGCAATAAAGAAACCCAAACAAACAAACAAAACTCGTTTCATGCTGGCACTGGAAACGTATGTGGTATCGCAGGGAACAGTGGTGGCTCTGAGGAAAGTCGGTAGTACGAGACCATTGGTTCTGATGTGTAGTTTCTGAAATATGTTAGTCGATTGCAAAGCACTAAAGACTTCCCCTACCTTTGTTTCAGCAGTCTTTCATGTTTATCCTTAGTAAAGATGACATCTGTGCACATACAAAGCGTATCACAGGCTACTGCTTATTTCTTACAGGAGTGAAGGCTTACCTACCTCTTAAAATTGGTTTGGTTTCTGGAATAAGTCTTATGTAGTACATAAGCAATAATGAGATACAGCTCACTACCAACTGTCTTCTCAACAATTAGTTTTTCTACTTTTCTTTTAAAATGGTTCCATTCTCCCTTCCTCCTTTTTTTTTGGTGAGGTTGTGTGTCAGTAAATGTCCTCTGTCCATTCTATGATGAGGATAGCATGCTGTCTCCCAGGTTTCCTTTCTGGTTCTTGTAGAGAGCCATGAGGTCTCCCCTCAGCCCTCTTTTCTCCAGGCTAAACAACCCCAGTTCCCTCAGCCACTCCTTGTAAGATCTGTGCTTCAGAGCCTTCACCAGCTTTGTTGCTCTTCTTCAGACATGCTCCAGCAATTGATATGGTGGACAATTCAGCCACTGGATGTGTGAAAAGCAATACAGCAGAGCTAAGTTCCTCCACAATAAGGCAAAAAGAGTAGGTAAACAAGACATCAGTGTGGAAAATTTATCAACAGGATAATTCACTAAGTGATGTGAGAGCAATAGAAGACTCTCTTCTGACAGTTTTGATGCAGATTCATGCATTGAAGGAGTAGACCAAATAAGCATCATGGATATTGCTGCTTCTAATAGTTTGCTAGGGTGAAGTTGTACTTTGCTAGAGGCAAAAAGAACTGAAGAGAAAGAATTAAAAATAAATAGTCCAGAACAAAGCATATTTTCAATTTCAGTTGCAAAACCAATGTAGCAACAATTTTCTCTTCTTTTAGTACAAAAAATAATGCTGGCAAATTGCAATGTCACCAACATAAAACAAAGACTGAACACCAAAGAGTTTTTGGTGCTTGCTTTTTTATTATTAAGAGAAAACAGTTTGCTATAATGTGAAGTTTCTTTACATGTAGTGAAGGAAAAGTACAAAAACAACATGTAAATTTAATATGCTCAATCTCTAGATTTTAATTTCCACGGGAATAAAACAATTTAATCTTCAGAACTATTGAAACACTTAATAGAAGAAGTCTCAAAAGTAAGACTCACACTTGCTTCCAGTCACTAGGATTTTATTTGCATGTAATTTACTGCTTGTTCCAAAGTGACCGTACGTAGGCTCCAAAAAGCAGTAGTTTAGGTCATGAAGGTCAAATAAAATTCAAAGATCAGACAAACAGATTCAGGAAGGACCCTAACATACCAAGCCCAACAAATGCATTTTCTATTTTGTTCCTCAAGACCTCAGATACTGGAAACGAAGCTCTGGGCAAAACATCCCCATGGTTGATAAGTCATTTACTTTTGTTTCATCTGTGGGGTTGTTATGGTTTGAGGGGACAGGCAAATTCTTACGGCTTTGCTGCAAGGACCCACAGAGGGGGGGTGGAGTTTAGGACCCTTTGTGAAAAGGGGTCTGGGGTGTTGGTATTCCCTCCCATTTCCTGCCAAGTTCTATAAAGCCAGGAGGGCAGGAAATTCCTCCCCCCTCTTTCCTTTCTGCTCCTTCCTGATCGCCACGTGAAGCCGGCCCGGAGGAGAGGCCCTGCCCACGTGCTCTGCGGGATCCAACTGCATC
>VZRW01006600.1:11676-44938 GCA_013398125.1 Aegotheles bennettii
AAACTCTGTCTCTGAGTTGTGGCTTGCCCTGGCCGTTCTAAACCAAGACAGGGGTTCATGCAGCAGCTTAGGCAGGGAGTAGTGCAGAACCAATCCTGACCTCAGCTGCTTATTTGCTTCAGAACACTTCTACAAACAACCAAGGTCCCTTGATATTCTGAAACCATCCCTTCAGCACCCCAGCAGATGCTCTCAACGCTGTCACAAACATCTGTATCATTAACACACTAACTACTGCTGTCTTCAGACAGATGAGCCTCAGGACTATACACAATTTCCTACACAAGTGGGATGCTGAAAATTGTGTCGGATACAGTTTGCAAACCAATCTCGGATCTGACTTGCATTCCTCTCCTCTAAGCCATTCTTCCCGTGTTTATCTTGTGAATATCCCATTTCAAGAGCATACTACAGGTCTTGTGGTTGGCATCTAATATTTCTTTTCATACCCTCACCAAAATTTGGTAAGCTAAAGTCATGAGACTCAATGCCACCTCTGAAATGGACTCGCTCCCATCACTGAGCTCCTCACCTTTAAAGAGAAAACATTACCTTATTCAGAATGCCAATGCTCTGCTTTCTGTTAGCTTCATTTTTATTAGATTTACTTAACCACTCAGATCCCCCCAGCTGATCCTACCCACTTTTTAAAGTTTGAATTCTGACTTAATAAGGGAACTGGAGGGCTGATAGGGTCACTCTGACTTCATAACCTTAAACATACAAGCCTAAAGACATGTAAGTCAGGTCACAGGTGATGTTCAGACGAAACAAAAAGGTTTTGAGCACATAGCACATGACATTAGCATATCTAGAAGAGGATCCAAACAGATTTCATTTTAAAGAAACACATACTAAGTATAGCCATCTTTCATACACTAGAAAAGTAGTCTGTTGTAAAATATATTAGTATTTTAGCTGTTCAAACTCTTAAGTGTTCTGTTGTTTGAGTAGTACTTTCACAAAATATGAAATACTTAGTTTGACTTCAGTTGATTTTCAAGTCACTTTAATCCAGAACCTTGGAAGATAAATAGATACTTAACTCCTAGTCTCAAAGCAATTAAGGTGACTAAACACATCTGGAAGTTTGAGCCTTGGTCTCTCCGATTCTCAAACCTTCATCTGTAAAATGTGGACAATTTTCCCCTGCTATTTCCCAGCATATAAGGGCAAACTAGTCAGATAAGATGATCACAGAGACTATCTAAGCAACTGCATTGGTTCAATTTTTGTATTTTCTGTTATGGATTTTAATACTTCTAAAACATCTGGGCTTCCTCTAGCAGTACATTGTCATGCAATGCAAGATACGTATTTATACACCTTTGTTTCCAAAAGTAATGCTCTTAATGCTGGCAAGAGTGCAGCAGAAACAACAGTAATCAATTTGATTTGGCCTTATGAAACAAGTGTCATTTTGATAAATGATCCTAATTAAGTTGATATTTCAGGTAGAAAGTGTATTGAGTTAATGTGTTGGCACCTCTCTAGTTATAGTCAGACAAGTACAGATGTTGCAATAAAGTAGCAGTAGTACATTATTAACTTTGCAAGTCCCTCAGTTTGCATTCATAGAGTTTGATCAAAGCCACACAACTCAGCAACTGAAAGAAAACGCTGATTTTAAGTTTTAATTATTCAGCAGCATACACAAGTAAGTTTCAAAGCTATAGGTCACTCCTTGATGATCCCTCTCCAGCATGGAAATGATTAATTACTCTGGAGGCAGCACAGTACTTAGGGCAGAGAGCCACATTTGTTTAGAAAACCTTGCTCAAACAGCAAAAGACAAAACCTGTGTTTCTTCTCCTTTACATAAATTTAATTACAAAATGTCCTNCTAGTCTCAAAGCAATTAAGGTGACTAAACACATCTGGAAGTTTGAGCCTTGGTCTCTCCGATTCTCAAACCTTCATCTGTAAAATGTGGACAATTTTCCCCTGCTATTTCCCAGCATATAAGGGCAAACTAGTCAGATAAGATGATCACAGAGACTATCTAAGCAACTGCATTGGTTCAATTTTTGTATTTTCTGTTATGGATTTTAATACTTCTAAAACATCTGGGCTTCCTCTAGCAGTACATTGTCATGCAATGCAAGATACGTATTTATACACCTTTGTTTCCAAAAGTAATGCTCTTAATGCTGGCAAGAGTGCAGCAGAAACAACAGTAATCAATTTGATTTGGCCTTATGAAACAAGTGTCATTTTGATAAATGATCCTAATTAAGTTGATATTTCAGGTAGAAAGTGTATTGAGTTAATGTGTTGGCACCTCTCTAGTTATAGTCAGACAAGTACAGATGTTGCAATAAAGTAGCAGTAGTACATTATTAACTTTGCAAGTCCCTCAGTTTGCATTCATAGAGTTTGATCAAAGCCACACAACTCAGCAACTGAAAGAAAACGCTGATTTTAAGTTTTAATTATTCAGCAGCATACACAAGTAAGTTTCAAAGCTATAGGTCACTCCTTGATGATCCCTCTCCAGCATGGAAATGATTAATTACTCTGGAGGCAGCACAGTACTTAGGGCAGAGAGCCACATTTGTTTAGAAAACCTTGCTCAAACAGCAAAAGACAAAACCTGTGTTTCTTCTCCTTTACATAAATTTAATTACAAAATGTCCTGTTAAGGCTAAAAGACACCATACATTTACATAAATCTAATTACAAGATGTCTTGTTAAGGCTAAGAGACACCATATGCTTATGCAGTGCTTTCTTACACCATGGAAGTCTTTGATACATGGCTCATGGCTGGCAAATACAAGTTTGTTTTCCATTTAGCAATGGTAGAAGATAAAATAACGCACCAGTCATCTGCTCTGAAGTCAAAGCAGTCTTACATTTTCCTCATTTTTCTACTGAGTCCTCTGTGGCCCTAAACCGATGTATCAGACTTCCCGATTTATACAGACTTGCAGCTACACTTGCTATTAAGACACAACTCTCTTGCAGTAAGGGACCTGCTTTCTTACCTAGCTCTCCCACGACAGGTATGACTGTAGAGCTTGGCTTGCAGCTCACGCACTGCTAAGAGCAGTCAGGTGGGTAACCACAAGGATGGGTGGGATTCCATGCAGGTCTGTCACTACAAGCTCACAGCACTCCCAACACAAGCATAAGCCAACTTCTGAGAGAACAGTGTTTCTTGCCCCAGGCACCACAGGGCTACACGCCAGGCTGCTGTGTGGCAGCAGCAACCTAACGCAAAGGCTCCTTTCCACTCTCAAAACACATCTTCGTGGAAACATTTGCAGAAGCACAGAGACTAAAAGGGACAAAGCACTTCCTACCTGCAGCAAGTTTCAAAGGAATTTCAAGAACCACGCCACAACTACTCAAACTCTGGCCCTTTGGAAACTGTCTTCCCTTCTTTTATCAAGTCTGGCCTGCTAAAAACAAGCTTGCACTGAAAATAATCTCTGATGTTTCTTGTATCCAACTACGCGACTCCTCAGGGGTTTCCTCTTGCAAGACAGCAGAGAGAAATAGTTTATTGTATTTTCTTCAGATTCACAGAAAAGTTCCCTCTGGAGTATAGAAAAAGATTCTGTTCTTGATATCTACCTGTCAAAAATGAGGGAATTCTCCACTAGGTGTTTACCCCACAGAGACAATCTTGACATTGGATCAGTCTACTTGCATGTTGCAGAGCATGAGGCAAGGATCAGTCACCATGGCTGTAACATCTTTCAGGCTGACACATCAACTAAGCTGGTCTAGAAATAGACGTACCATGGGCATGACAACAGAAGAACATGACTTCAGGCAGCCGTGCTTCTGTCAGATTCAGATAACTCAATACAAAAGAAAAAGATTTTAAAATTGCACACCATAGAAAAATACATACTTGTATACTGTAATGAGAACTGCTGCATAAATAGCAGAGACGGGAAAAAAATAACAATAAATTCAGTTGAATGTAACAGTAAAACACTCTTCTTTGGTCACAACATAATGGAATATCCAGGCATCATTCTAGAAAACAGGGCAAATTATAGAGCTTTTCCTTGATGAAACTATGTAATTAGTAGCACTGACAGTCTTAATGGCTCTAAAAATTATTTATATCCATAAAATAACCATGAGAACACAAGAAAAATGTCACTTTTAAACAGACATGTAGGGACATAGTTAATTTGCTCAATTTTCCTCATAACTGTGTATTCTGAGAAACTTTAGCCACAAAGAAAAAATAATTCTAGAGCAATCAGGATGCAGATCATGAAGAAAAACACATGCACTGTTACATTTATCACAAGGTGAAAAAGGTACGTAAGAAGTGTGGGATGTATCGATAATTATTATTTGCAGAAATACAGCATGAAAACAGCCAGGTTATCCACTTGACACAGAACTTGAAAGTATCTTTCAACTATGAAGCCTCTTTCTAGCAGATACTAATATCTGACAAATCCATTTAGGTTTGAAAACATCTATTGGGTTTTCCACAACAGGAGCAAGCCAAATAAATTAAAATGACACAACTCCATAGGGGTGCATACTCTCTCTCTCTTTCACTCACTAGAAAAAGAACTGTTTTGACTTGTCATTCTGCGTGCTTGGCACAAATACAAATGCCAGACAAGCACTGGAAGCCTATGAAATTGCTCATGTGATTTCTTCAGGGTTTGTTTGGTTTTTTATTTCAAAAAGAAATGCAGATTTCCTGCAAATTTTGCCAAAAAGGCAGGGTATCTAACACCGCCATAAAATCTTGCTGGATGGACAAGGAACATTAGAAGTCAAATATTCCTTCTCCCTCACAACAGTTGTTCCAGTGTGGACAGATCTTGTAAGGCAGTCGAGTAAGTATTAATGCTTTAAGATCATGAAGCACTAGTACAAGAGTCAAAGAGATTGACTCATGTTCAAGAACACTGGCAGTCCTAGCACATGACAAAGTGCTCTGTACACTCATATCCACTCTTCAGAGATCCGTTCACGTTCACTCTTGCCATCAGATAGGGAACTACAAAAAAAACAACAATAAACAAAGCTTCATTCAACAGCATCAAAGCATTGCAGGTATAACAGAAGAAATTACCTATGCTGTTGCTATAATAATGATAGATAAAAAGGATTCCCAAGAGTCTCACTTACAAAGATGGTTCTACCTGTCAACATCTGGAATCTAAGTGATTTTTGTAGAAGCTGTGTTTTACCTTAGCTGTGAAAAAAAGAGTACTTTCAGACAACTGATGTTTTCTATCTATTGAGGATATTTCTTGGTGTTTTTCTTAGGGGGACTAATCCTGGTTACCTGGTTGCTTCCTGCAAGAAAAACAACTAAATACTAGGTTCTGCCAGTGGCAATGACACCACTGTTGATGCAGAGAATTAAAGAATTATCACCATCAATCACAGCACTCAGCTTGTGGTGTCTGCAAACATAGCTTGAGGGAACCACGTCATGTGTAGAAGCAGACCGGGAGACTGGACCAACACTGCCAAACACTCTTACAAGAAGAGGCTTGCTACTGTTCTAAGAATAAACATTTTCACTTCTTCTCAGACCAACATCAGGTTACACATTCACCGGACACACAACTTCACCTGGTTCCAACGCAGAGACTCTGCCAGTTTGCAGTGCTGGAGTAGAAGCCTGCAGAAGGGAGGCAAGAGTGGTTAATCTCTGTTCAATGCCAAGGATGTTTTACTGACTCAGTTGTCAGGAGTTGTGCAGACACTGGAGATGAAGCACACAGCTTCAGATGAATAGTATTTTTGCAAAAAAACAACCATTCCAAGTTAGAGTTGGAATGTTGTCGTGTGGACAATGAGAAAATACAGGTGCTAACAGCTGAACTTCCCCGTCTTCATCTAGAAGGACCAGGACAGATACAGAGTCCAATAGAGGAAATGTATTAAGGCAGAACATGCAGCTTTCTGTGGCAATTCTATAAAGGAGTCAGAAGAGTGTCTAAGTGAAGCATTGAGGGGTATGATGCTTTGATTTGGTGACCGCCTGGCTAAGGCATTTTTAGAAAGAAGAGGGGAACACTTCTTCCACTAAAAAAAAAATTAAAATAATACAAAACAGTCCTAACAATTATTCTAGCAGTAAAGCTGCTGAAGACTAAGGAGAAGACACCACTGGGATCATACACTACCGTGAGAGCAAGATACATTTGTCCTCAGGTGGTACTGCTAGAGGGCACCTTTGTATGTCAGCTTGGACCAGAATCAGCTGTCCTGTTTCCAATCTTGAATACATCCATGTATAACAAAGTGCAATTGATAAGGGAAATGCACAGTAAATAACTGTTTTATTCATTACAAAAATAAAAATTACCAAGGCCGTAAAGAAACAGGAAAAGTGTTTAGAAGAAAAAGGTTTCTGTATCACAATCACCTTAATCATGGATAAATCTACCTTAAATATTCCTTTACATGCACTGCATCTATAAAAGGGACAGAGTTCGATACCAGTAACATTCAATGCTTAAACAGCAATCCACTATTTAGTTCAGTAATTTTGTTACTCTATTTAATCGCTTTTCAATGGAAAAAGCATCTCTGCACTAAGTACCACTCAGAAGAGTTTCTAGACTTCATCTTTACAAACTTACTTGTGATTTTTTTTCCCATTGCAGACTGATGAATATTCTTGTCTTATTCCATTCATTTTACTGCACCATCTTGTGGTTAATGGTGGCAGCCACACAAAAAATGATTGAACAGACAACCAAAACTGCTGCTCTGCCCCATGGTTTTGGGATTAAAACTGATACTTTCAAAGCATGTCACAGAAAGCTATCAGTCTCATTCACTCAGTTAAGTTCCAACACAAGGTGGAAAGCACACAAGTTCTCAGTTATTGGATGTTTAGTTGGTTATGCCTCAAGTTTTAAGTGTCCACAATCATCTAACCTTGTCATTTTGCTTGACATAGCATTTTCCCTTCCCCTTGACTACCTCATGCTCCCAACAGACAGCTGTACATTACAAATGCACCCAAACGCACACCTGACCAAGTTCAGGCATACCAGATGAGAATCGGGACTAAGTGGCACATGCCACTGGAAAGGGATATATCACATTACACAGGAACTCAGGTCTGAGGCATCAAAACAGAGGTACTAGTTTAAGAAATTTAATGCACAATGACTCCTTGAATATTCACTTCAGACAAAAATACAGGTTGTTTACAAATAGCCACAGTCCCAGGCTAAAACTGAACCACAGAACGGTTTGGGTTGGAAGGGACATTAAAGATCATCCAGTTTCAACTCCCCTGCCATGGGCAGGGACACCTCCCACCAGATCAGGTTGCTCAAAGCCCCATCCAACCTGGCCTTGAACACTGCCAGGGAGGGGGCAGCCACAGCCTCTATGGGCAACCTGTTCCAGTGTCTCACCATCCTCACAGGAAAGAATTTCTGCCTAATATCCAATCTAAATCTACCTTCCTTTGGTTTGAACTCATTCCCCCTCGTCCTATCACTCCATGCCCTTGTCAAAAGTCCCTCTCCAGCTTTCGCATAGGTGTCCTTCAGGTACTGGAAGGCTGCTATAAGATCTCCCTGGAGCCTTAACTTCTCCAGGCTGAACAACCCCAACTCTCTCAACATGCCTTCATCTGGACTCACTCCAACAGCTCCATGTCCTTCTTATGTTGGGGACTCCAGAACTGGACACAGTACTGCAGGTGAAGTCTCACGAGAGTGGAGAAGTAGAGAATCACCTCCCTCGACCTGCTGGTCACGCTTCTTTAGTTGCAGTCCAGGATACCACTGGTTTTCTGGGCTGCAAGCACACACTGCCAGCTCATGTTGAGCTTCTCACCAACCAACACCCCCAAGTCCTTCTCCTCAGGGCTGTTCTCAATCCATTCTCCACCCAGCCTGTATTTGTCCTTAGAATAGTCCCGACCCAGGTGCAGGACCTTGCACTTGTCCTTGTTGAAATTCATGCAGTTCACACAGGCCCAACTCTCCAGCCTGCCAAGGTCCCTGTGGATGACATCCTTTCCCTCCAGCGCATCGACCACACCACACAGCTTGGTGTCATCAGCAAGCTTACTGAGGGTGCACCCAATCCCACTATCCATGTTGCTGACAAAGATGTTAAACAGTGCCTGTCCCAATACCAACCCCCGAGGAACATCACTCTTCACTGATCTTCACTTGGACATCGAGCCATTGACCACAATTCTTTGAGTGCGACCCCCCAGCCAATTCCTTATCCACTGAGTGGTCCATCCATCAAATCCATGCCTCCCTAATTTAGAGACAAGGATGCAGGATGGAATATAGTGATTACATTCCCTTCTAGAAACTCTTGTGCATGTAGAGGAGGCAAGGACAATTTTTCATATCAGTACCATCAGCATGAACACATTTTAAAAACCAGCCCAGCATTTTTTATTGTTTTCCAGTATTCTTAGGTTGGACTGAAAAAACAAGCAACCAGCACTCTTACTGCCATATTTATAAATGCCTTAATGCTGCTTTTGAGATCAAGTGGGTTTGTTAAAATGAATACAGCTGTTTTACTATGCAGGGCAGTCACAGGGATGAAAACCAGTAAACACTTCACTGGATCAGTCGATACATTCTTACAAAGATGAGTTTTTGATGACTATTAATGAATATTCAAGTAGTTAATATTTGGAAGGCATTTAGGCTTTGCAACTAAATTACAAAAAGCTGCACAGAGTTTAATACTTTTCAATAAAATAACTTTTTAAAATTTTACAAAATATCAATAAAATATTAACTTCCCGGGAGTAGAGAGCTATTAGCTCATTCCGATTAGTGAATTTACAACATTCTCATCTCCTCGAAAACCATTAGCCACCAAAATATTTATGCACAAGCTGTTTTAAAAGCCACTTTACTGAAACTAGATAATTTTACTATTCAACAGTAGCAAATGAAGCAGATACCGGCATAAATGAAGAAAAGTGCTTAAAAGTATCACTAAAGGGAAGAGGAGGGAGCATTCTTGCTATTGATAACATAAATGAAGACCCCTTAATAGGTGAAGTTTTGAATGCCATAGTTATTCATGGAAAATCTACTAGCACAGTAAATCTGTATAAATAACTTTAAGTGTTCTAGTGCTGATTCAGTAACACTTGAGCCATCAATGCAATTACTAGCTGTTAAACCTGAATAATGAGCTCTTATTTAGGCAACAAGCACAAATGAAAGAAAAATGCTCAATCTTAAACTAGGCAGATTTTTCCTCCTTAAACATACAGGTCAATTAACAAATACTGTTTCAATATGGCATTGCTGCTCCACAAAAATCACAACACCTCTCCGTTAGTCTACATACCTCCCAATCAACTTTTACCCTGTAGGCTCACCGCCTGCAATTACTGTACCTACAATATTCCAATCACTGAACTGAAACCTTTCATTACTCTATTGCATTTCTGCTCTGCACAAGACGAAAAGCATAGAGCCCATCCAGAAACACTCTGATTTCTCTTTCAGCTGTAAACATCAAAACTACCAGCACAAGGTACTGCCCAGATCCATATCAAAGGCATTTTAGCACCTTCCTGCAATAGTAGTATATATACTCTGACATACAGTCTTTAAGCAAAAAGTTACCATCACTACTCCATGACAGGCTAAGTTGCTTCATAAAATAAAAATCCGTGTCTCACATATTTCTTCCTAGAGTTTACATCAGCATCCCTGATGTTGTATTAAAACGCCTGTAGTGTTCAATCTGCAAAAAGCCAAGGTGAATAAAGTTGTATCTAAAATGTATTTGTAATAGTGTTTTTAACTAACCAATCTAAAATTACATTTAAAAATACTAAAAGTTATGCTAGAAGCTACACTAACTAAAATCTGTTCTAGGAAACTTAAACAATGTATTAAACAGCAGTACATGTCTTCTAACAAAATTGTGAAGTTGCACCAGTGTCTGACACAGGTGGAACTACAAAATCCCAAAATGGCAACCCAGTTTTGCCAGTGGCATCCTCTTCTGCAGGACGAGAGGCAGATTTTTTGCATTTTCTTTTGTTCAAGTGGTTCCACTAATTTCCCAGCTCCTTCGTAATTAAGGATCTGACTGAAGAGCCCGAGCTGAAAAGGCAGGAAAACTTTACACACTTTCACATGAAGAATGAGCATCTTGAGCTGGACATGACAACCCCCATAAGCACACACACACACCCATCGCCATATGAAAACATACGTCTGATGAGAAACAATGGAATTACTACAGTGTAGTTTTCAGGAGACTTTTGAAAGATGAGGTAAAGGCAATTTCACAAACAAACATAGGAAAAAAATGCAGAGTTCAGTGTAGTCTTAGCAGGAGTGTTACAGACACCATACAAGAAAACAAGAGGAATTGCAAAAAAGATTTTTAAAAAGTAAACGGATCACTAAGCACAAAAATGTAGGAAAAGAAGAAAAGATTGTTTTCTTAAGTCTAACTTTCTAGTAAAAAACATAAGCAGTTTAATACGAAACATAAAGGAAAAGACAGGTTTAATTGGAAGGAATACAGACATGACAGACCCTAATAAGATGGATAGGAACACACCCCTCTACCTACAAAGGTAAATAAATGAAGGCTTGGTTTCATTCACTAATAAAAAGCATATGTACAATTTTATATCAACATATTTCTGTTTAGGTTCACACCATTTAGCTTTGATAAGCACTGTATATATTTTGCATCCAAGTGAACAGCACAGTTAATAAGACAAAGTAATTTTACAGCTGCTTCTCAATTTAATCAATTCATATTAGGTTCCAATACGGATGTAGAGACAAGATTTGTTACTTCAACTGCTACCTCTGAAATGCAACTAAAGCCTCATTTGCTGAAAAGCACTTTAAAGCACACGTACAACCCAGGATCTGATGGACATGCAATTAAATAAATTAGATTTTCAGAACAGTACAATAACTCCGAATGTTAAGAAATGCATCGAACAAAAAGAGCCTTCCAGAAAAATCAAACCTTGTGCAGGCATCTTCAATCAAACATCAAAAAGAACATCTGAATGTTAGTTTACCTGCATCAACTCAAAAGCCCTTTCAGTCAAGTAAGTAGCAATATTATGGCCCTTCCTAGCTCACTCTTCAAACACTTCGCCTTACCCTTCCAGGATCTGGACTAGGATGAAGAATCTTTTCAAAATATTTGGAGAAGTAAGGGGGAGAAAAAGGGGGAACCAGACGTTGAAAATAAGGCACTAGATTTATTTTATCTTACAGCTCTTCTTGTATCAGGCTGGCTTTATTATTTCTGCTCTTTTTTAAAATAAATACTGTATTATGTTTTTGGTACCCAAAGTCCTACTTAAGACAAGCAAAAATCCCTAGACAAAACTCAAGAGACAAATGTTCAAGACTGCTGAATACAAAGTAAGTTCAGAGTTACTTTGATAAAATAAGCCTGTAGTTTCTTATTACCACATATAGATGCACACTTATGTTACTGTCACTTTTGGTCCTCCCTGCCGCCCTCTACAGCCATTAGCATATCTGGAAAGGAAAGAGGCATACGCGTGGGAGGGAGAGAGTCTAGATTCCAAGTAGTAAGTATACTGAATTAAAACTCAAACAGCTTCAAGATTTTTATGCTTTAAGGCATAAAATTTTCATTATCAAAGAATCCAATGTGGATCTCTCTTTTGTATAAGAATTTCATGCTTCCTCTTTCTTGAATTTTGATTATTTATCCTATACACAGAACATACACTGAACAATAAACACATGACAACATCTTTAGGAGAGTCACTGTCCAGAAATGAATTATGAAAACAGAAGTATATGCACACTATACCAGAATTAATATTTATCTTAACTATCTCCAGAAAGCAACTATCAAAACAAATGCCATCCAAATGTGTAAGACACTCCTACTTCTTAATTCTTTCTGACAGTACTGAGGGCTCTTTGGAGTGAAAATTTAAGCTTTTTATAGCTTATTGAAGATTATAAATTGATAGTAACCAAACAAGGAAAGGGACTTCAGTTCCCATATGAATGGCTCAATGAAACTGAAGGTGTAGTTGTTGTTTAAAACAATCTGATCTAAGCAAACAAAAATAAAGACTAGAGAATAACAGGGGATGCACATATGCCATTCTGTAATTCATCGGTGTGGCCTCCTTTATAATACTACATACTATAAACCTCAAAATTCTGGCATCAGAGTGAACTCAAAGAAATGCCACACAACAGATCTAATACAGAGAGACTGAAAGAATTAAAGCGGTTTCCATAAAAGACAAATAAGAGCAAACAAGAACAATCTATTATCTTACTAAAAAGTTGTAAGTCTCTGTGGTATGTGTGTGGATAAGCTGATCGATACCCATCTGTTCTCCATGCAGAATAAGGCAGTCAGTAAAATAAGCCAATAAAAAGTCAACAAAGTAAGTGGAAAACAGTAAAAACCATTACATGTTGTATAAGACTTCAGCAATGATTGCCAAAGTTAGTCAACATCAAAACTCCGGAGGAAATGACATTAATAGACTTAGCACAGTTAAGGAAACATAGGTGCCCAACTGCTTCTGGCAAAACAGAACTGAGGAAAAGAGCTTAATCATATCCCACACTGACCCTACAGAGTCCTTTGGCTTTTTTTTTTCTGGTTTTGTTGTTTGCGGATTTTTTCTTTTCAAGGTCTGATAGTGAACACAGCTAGCTAGCTGTCATCTAGACAGATCAGAAGATTTCACTCAGCATAGCAAATCTTGTTTTTCTGTATGCTTTTCTCTGCACTAGCATGCATCTTGCCAACAATGACATAATTTGCAAACACCCATAAACCAAGTTGCGTATGTGACATTAGAAAGCCCTCAAATTAGAAAAAGGTCACTAAAAATATAAGCTACCCAGCAAGTCTGCTTTTGTACATCACCAAATCACCAAACAGTCTCTGTTAGACAAGACCTCTGGAAGTCACCTAGATCCAAACACCTGCCCAAAGCCAGTCTGATCAGATGGCACCAGGCAGTGACCACTCATGAACATTTCCAAGAACAGGGACTCCAGCACTGTGTGTGACATCCCTCCCCAGCATGGGGAGGCAGCCCTGACACCACCAGCTGGTCCCACACAGGTTACCCCACCAGCAGACAGCAGCACCGCCAAGATTGTCCTAGTACCACACCGCTACCCCAGAAGCCTCTCAACTCCTACTCCCCTGTCTTGTCATCCCTGACACCTCCCTGACCTCCCAGAAGCTAAAATCACCCACAAACCTCCCACGCCCAACCTCTCCAGCTGCCCTTGAAACCGTTCTGCAGATCACTGGCGGCTCTGGGGTGCAGACCTCCCAAACACTCCTAGCCTGAGCCACCTTCCCTTCTCACCAACCTACGAGCCCACCCAAAGGCTTCACCACTCACTTCACTTGCACTCACGGGGCCAAGGTACCCCCACATTTCCCCTGATCCCACCCCAGCACCCCACACCCACCACTTAGCACTCTCGACCACTTTGTATGCATCCTGGGAATCTTTTCTTTTCCACTGAGGTAGCAATCTTGCAATATAATTAAAGTATATAGCAACGACAGCAACAGCAGTGCAAAACAATGGTGAAGTGTCCTCCATTGTCAGAGCTCTGCAGGCAGTAACACCACCCACAGAAGGTCCCCCATCGTCTAGAAGAGCTGATGGGGAGAGGAAGACATGAAACACATTTGCCAACGATGGCCCAGACCAGAAGCAAAAAGGGGACAACCAGCACAGGAATATGAGCTCATCACTATATGGAGAGCCAAGAAAAAGAAAGCACCTCTTGCTTAAGAGCAGAAAAGGGGTATATATTTAATCAGACAATTATTAGCCAGAAGGTAGGAGAGTCTGAAAGTGCCCAGGATCCTCCCTTTTCTGATAGCTATGAGAGGAGGGTTGGGGGTTTTTTTGTTGTCTCACTAAAGCATTGCCTCTAGACAGCAGAGCTTTCTATTTAAATACCAACTGCATCTAGTCTTCAATATGGTAGGCTTCTCAAACCCTGTGACTGGGTGGTGGGATTGATGCTTGGGTGGGTGGGAGATACACGGAGACAGAAGGAGCGGGGAAGTAACAGGATTAAAACAGGAAATAAGGGTGAGGTGGGAACACGACACAGAAAAACAGAAAAAAGACAGTAAGAAATGCAAGACAGTGGCATAAAAAACCAGGGAAGAGATTCTGCAAATTGCAACCAGGAAGGAAAAAAAAAGGAGGTGGAAAAAAGTGGGGGGAAACAACGAAGAAGAGACCGCAAAAATCTTTGCACACAAAGTAAATTAGACATTTTTCTGGTATAAAAGCTGATTTACAGTGCCACCTATCAAACACAATACTCCAAAACAAACTCAACCTTTACATTCTCTGGGATAAAGAAGCATAGTCTTTTTTTTTCCCTTGGTATTTTGAGTCTATTTCTTCATGGTGAAGAAAGAGATTAGTCAGAAATTTTCAAGGACAGGAGACTTCTCTAATGCTTTTTGACTTCTTAGGACACTATGCCTGATATTTCCATGCTTCTCCCCTGCTTGAAAGAGTTGCCTATGAAAACTGGTGAATCCTAACTGCAGATTGTGATGGCAAATACTAAAACATGACAGAGGAACAATTTCATACCAAATTTCATCTGAGTGTGATCTAAAGCTGCTTCTATATAGGATTTCTACAGCTACTAAACTCAATTGATTGTTTGCAATCCATGGCACTAAGCTATACGGCAGAAGAAGCAATGGTCTTAGTCGTCCTAGACCCAGTTGTTATCTTCGTGCTGTCTTCCTTCCCTTACTTGCAGCTGCATGAACAAAAATAAAGCTAATTTTAATTGAGATAGATCTCCAAATCAATTCAATTCACAGCTACCCAAGCTTTGGGAAGTTGGGGGAGGCAGGGGAGAGAGGAACAAGCATTGGCACAGTAACAGAGATGAGGGAGAAGAGCGCAGGACTTTTTTTGAGGGAATGCCAGTTTATTTTGGCTTGAAGTCTTCTCCTGTAGTTTCATACCCATTTTAAAGCAGCTCACAGGACTACCATCTACGTGAACGCCTACAAGATGTACTCTGAGACTGTAAAGATACCATAATGCGCTTACCCACAGCACAACCACTTTTTGCAGATAAAATAGTACAGAATATATCTTGTACTATGTACCTAATCCCATAATAACTCCTTGTCAGCTTCCTTAATTTTAAAAATAAAGGACATTTCCTTTGCAAGACCATATTTCCAGGAGCAGTTGTGAATAACTGAAGGTGTACTGGAAGTGAAAGCATCTAGTTGTTTTAGAAGTCACGGGAACAGACAGCCAGCTTCCCAGACTGCAGAGAGGAGAGATAGATAAACCAACTGGCTCTAGGTAACTCTAAGACTAGATGACTTCCAGAGGTCCCTTTCCACCACAACCATTCTGTGATTCTGTGAGTCTTAATTGGTATAGTCAAGTAGGTTGATTGTATGTAAGGCACAAATGTTATGGTCATGCACCTAGGACAATATCTTAGTTAAAGTACCTTCCTTTTTATTTTTAAATAGAAAATTAACTTTTGTTTAATCTGAGTTTTTGGAGCTGAAAGACACATTTTTCCTGCACACGCTGTCATCACCACAGGCTACCACAAATGACAGGGGAGTTATCAGGTACAGTTACACTGACATTTACTACACTGGGGAACCAGTCCACCAAAATTTCTTACAGCTAAAGGTAAAAACAATAAAACTACAGCTTTCCAACACTTTTATTTGATCTAACATCCTAATAGGTGAAAACACTGCAGGATAAAACTAGAAAAGCTTTTTCTGTGATGGGTATTTTATTACAGGACAAATAAAACAATGAGATGTTCTCCGAGACTCCTGTAACAAAATCCTTAACATTTCAAGGATCTGAATAAACACCTTGTGGAACTAAAGCATTAATTAGGCAACAGTGTGGGAGATGTCAACTACTATAATAAACTGCTGTGGGCACAAAGGGCTTTGATTAATCTTACTCTCCATATGCTTATACATAAAAAATTAAATTTACTACATGCTTCAAATAAAAGCCTGCTACATTTTAATAATCTTGCAACTAAACATTTTTAAATGGCACATAATTTTTTTCGTAAGTTATCCATGCAGATTCAGAGCAGATATTAATACATTTTATCACAAAAAAAAAAAAAGCTTTACTGTCCTGCTATTCAGGTGACTACTTAAGTTTCTTGTATAAAGAATGCTTACTATACGATTCAAACAAATCTTCTGTTTTTTCACCATTCACCCTAGCTTAAGAAAGTAATGCTGAAATTCACATGCAAAAAATACTTTATTAGTTTGGGGGGTTAAGTGGTTTTTTGATTTGTTATCAATTACGTAGAGAGGAGGTTTGGGTTCATTCGGTTTGGGGGGTGTTTTGCTTTATTAAGAGTTTGGAGGGAATTCTTACCACATTTTGCAAACTACTTTAAGATAAAGTGCTAAATCAGACACAGAAGCACACAGGCCAGTCCACTCACACAAATGAGCGTATGTACCACAGATTACTGATATGAAAAATCCTCAAAGAATCCATCTTCATAAGTAAGTGTTATAAAAATAATTAATTGCACATTGAAAAGTCTCAGCGGTAGACACATGCACCAGAAGAACAATCCAAAGCAACCTATATAAATTGGTTACTCTTGAGAAAAACAATAAAAATTCTAAACTTGTAACAAGAAGCTTCCTGCCTGTGACCTTGCAGTAGGTTGACCCTGGCCAGACACCAGGTGCCCACCAAAGCTGCTCTGTCACTCCCCACCTCAGCTGGACAGGGGAGAGAAATTATAACGAAAGGCTCATGGGTCGAGATAAGGACAGGGAGAGATCACTCACCAATTACCATCACAGGTAAAACAGACTTGACTTGGGGAAAATGAATTTAATTTCTCACCAATCAAATCAGAGTAGAATAATGAGAAAATAAAAAACAAATGTTAAAACACCTTTCCCTTACACCCCTCCCTTCTTCCCAGGCTCAACTTTACTCCTGATTTCTCTACCTCCTCCCCCCAGCAGTGCAGGGGGACCGGGAATGGGGGTTGTGGTCAGTTCATCACACGTTGTCTCTGCCGCTCCTTCCTCCTCAGGGCAAGGATTCATCAAACTCTGCCCCTGCTCCAGCGTGGGATCACTCCATGGAACACAGTCCTCCACAAACTTCTCGAACATGAGTCCTGCCCACAGGCTGCAGTTCTTCACCAACTGCTCCAGCATGGGTCCCTTCCACCGGTTGCAGTCACAGAATCATAGAATGATTTGGGTTGGAAGGGACCTTAAAGATCCTCCAGTCCTTCAGGAACAGACTGCTCCAGCGTGAAGGGTCACAGGTCCTGCCAGGAGCTTGCTCAAGAGCGGGCTTCCCACAGGGTCACATCCACATTCCCACAGAGCATCCACGTGCTCTGGCATGGGGTCCTCCATGGCCTGCAGGTGAATATCTGCTCCACTGTAGACCTCCATGGGCTGCAGGGGGACAGCCTGCCTCACCATGGTGATGGACCCAGCAGCGGGTCTGTCTTGGAGCCAGCTGGCATTAACTCTATCAGACACGGGGCAAGCTTCTCATAGAAGCCACTCCTATAGCCCCCCGGCTGCCAAAACTTTGCCATGCAAGCCCAATACAGACACCCTGGGCAGATGATCTCCAGAGGACACTCGCAACCTAGACCACAGAGTCATAGAACACTTTGTGTTGGAAGGGACCTTTGAAGATCATCTAGTCCAACCCCCTTGCCATGGGAAGGGACATCTTCAACTAGATCAGGTTGCTCAAAGCCCAAGACCATTCTGTAATACTAACACTGATATGATAAGGTCTTAAAAAGCAAATCACAGAATGAACAAACATAAGGAAACCATATTGTGTACAACAGAAAAAATTTCAGTCACTTGTTCATAAATGCTTAAACATTCATATACCCAAAATTAAAATCATGATTTTGAAATAACGGAGACAGTACACAGGTCACATCTGTTCACAACTTCATGGTTTCTTCCTCCGTTAGTTAACAGTGCACAGAGATTACTCCAAAGATTGGCTAACATGTTAACAATGGATTCACAGGAGGACTGACATTACGTAATTTCAATGGCTTTTATATGTTTTGAGGTACAAGAAAAGGTACTGCCACCCACTCACAACACTGGCAACCAGAATCTGCTTTTCATACCCACAGCAGCTAATGTATAGCCAAGGCCTCTTGATTAATATTATACTGAATCAAAACCACCAGCTCCAATTTTGTTTCAGCCTTCAGCAGGACACTCAAGTGACTGAAATACAACAGCTACATAAAACAGATAAATGAGACAGAACAACTGAAATACCTTCTTAAGTTTACTTTCAAATGCATTTCTTAACCATTAAACTGTTCCAAATGTATTGCCCACTGAGTCAATTCACTTGCTACTGAGATGTTTTTTTAAAAAAACGGTTCCATTCAGTAAGGTCAGTTCCACCAGGAATGAACTTCACTATTGATACAAAGGTGACTGCTAATACAATCATCTTCTACTATTTTAATTTTAATTTATAACGTACCAGTGTCTAAAACGTAGTAAAGGCAAAAGACTTACCAGAGTTTTTCTTTTCTGCAAGTACACTATGAAAACCTACCTTATAAATCCAGAAGATTATTTGGTCAAATTGCCTTCCCGTGCATTTTATGCAAAGAAAGTCTCTCTCAAATAGAGTTTTATATTTTTAAATTAAATTAAATTTAAATTACATTTTTAAAATAACAATGCTGATAATATAAGAATTGCTGGTCTAATTGAAAATTCAATAATTGGAGATACGGGTGTGTAGGCAAACACTGCAAACGTCGATTGTAGATAATAGTACATCCCCTGAAAATTCTCTCAGCATCCAGCAGTTCTGCCACGGAAGTGACTGAGCACTTCTGGCACCTTTGTATAGCTCTCAATGAGTTTTCTTTCCATTTCTTTGCCTAGTCACTTTTTAGAGGCTGGTTTCAAAAGGAGTGAAGTATAAGGTACGTAACTAAGTTACTCTGCTTTTTATTACAACGCTAAGAACAATCATTTTTAAAGGCGTAAAAAGCATACTAAGAATACTGAAACAGGTGTTTTCTTCTTTTACAGTTACACAGAAGTCTTTGTGCAAACTCCAGGAAATTTTACAGCTGGAGATTTGCTTTAAAGAAGCTATGGGTTACTTCCCTGTCAGATTTACTTGTAGTGATAGAAGCTTGCTTCTTTCTTGAAGTGTTGTGGTGGCATTACAAAAGTATTTTCTACAATACACATTTGGAATTTTTTTTATCTAATAAGCTTTTCCATAATAATTTCATGATGATACTCTCATAGGAATAAGAAAACACTATAAATACAAGATGACTTGATGTTGTAAGTGATTACCAACAACATTTCTATCAGACAAGAAACAAATTGCATGCTGTTATTCATGCAACTCCTAATCAAACAAAGATAAGAATCTCTTCAAAGCTGCCAAAAAGAAAACACTTGCTGGTAAAGTATAAAAGTAAGAAATATAACACAAGTCTTTAAAATGCAAAAGAGCTGGGAGATGGAAGATTTTCTATGAACTAAATATGACAACTGATCATCTTTCAAGCAACACCAAGCAGTCAAAAGAGGGATACCTTCCAGCTTTGAAAAAGGCTGTGGAAAGCATACTGCTTTTCACACTTTTCTTCAATCTTAAAAGCAGCACACTCTTTGTCTGTTTGCATCACAACAGGCAACAAGGGGCTAAAACTTGAAGAGTGACAAGAGAGCTAACTGGTACATACCATGGTATGCGGAAGAGGGAGGTAAGGGAATAACTTCTTAAAAAGATAAAGATGATTTCAAAGTAGTAATTTGAACAGGACAATGACTCCCTATATTCAACTCAGTTTGTCTGACCTGGAGAAAAGGGCTCAGCCTAGTTATTTGGAAGCAAAGAAATACCACAAAATTTAATTTTCATTTTAAATTGCTAAGCTGGCCTATTTAAAAAAACCTACACATTTAACAGCTTCACACATATAAGAAATATTTTTCTAACTTTTCAGAACACTTAAGGCTACTAACCTCTTCTCTTTTGCATATTTTCTAGTTACACATGAGATAAGGTGAAGATTCACAGACATTTTGATTAAACTTTTTTACCAACTTGCTTCAATTGCTGACAACATACAAACATAGGACTTTTTACCATTTCTTTGAAGAACATCTATTTTGGTCCAAACTTATCTTGAGAAGAGCACCCCAATTAGAGGTCTTTCACGAAAGATACAGATCAGATATTTAGTAAAGTATCCGTTTGCAATGGTTACTCATTTATTCCAACATTATGTTCACTCCCTTAAGTAGTTAGTGGCAGTATTTTTAATAGTATACAATAAAACCTGACAAGGAGTATCCAAGAAATTAAGTCTAGATAAACAAATTCACATTTCTGATTTGGCAGTGAAACTAATGGGAATCTCTTTCAATTCCAGGTTATGTGTGTCTATTAATTTGGGCCCAAACATCTTAAACACTAGTTTCCTCAAGCCATTGAATTTCTCTCCATATTTTATTATTAGAGGATACTCAGGTTATACAGTATGGCTAAATGACTCCTGTCTTGTCCCATTATTGTTTGTTAATAAGCTTTGTCAAGCTTTCACCAATAAGGCTAAATTTTATCTTGCTTACTATCTGTATCAGGCTTAGGGGATATTTTGAGGAAGAAGAACAGCAGACCAACTGAGAGACAGATGTATAGGAAATAATGTAAGGGAAAAAAATTCTGTGAAACCAGGGGTTTTTTGTTTGTTTTTTTTGTTGCTTTTTTTTCCCCAATAGTAAGACTTACAAACAAAAATCTGTCTGTACTTTAGAAAAAACTTGAAATCCTTAAGCAATGAAATGGGAACTTTCATAGAAGATGACTTGGATGTCAGGTATCTGACTTTTTCTAATATCAATGGGACCTCATGCAAACATGACAAAGTCTGAAAAATCTGAGCTGACAGATGCTAAAAGCCCTCTAAGGCATTGAGAATTTATCTTCAGATATTTTCAATTAAAACAAAGTTTTATTGAAACAAAGCACCTATGACTACACTCCAGCTTGCCAGATTGCTTTTTTTTGGTGGCAGGCACATCAGCTCCCCTGTTGAGCATGCTGCCTATACACCACCACCCACTATCAGAGAAACAGAAGGCGTACTACTTACTGCTCTGGACTTATGATCACCTGTTCTTCTGCCTTGATCACAAAGTCATTGAACTTGACCTATCATGCTTTCTTACCCTATTGATATGAGAGGGAAATTTCAACAGCCTCTTCACATCCTTTCTACTGTAATTGCAGCTCCAGGCTCTACAGAGGCCAAAGGTAGTCCACGTGCTGTGTTCACAGGAACTTTTTACCAGCTGCATGCTGGAAGAAGTGATCCAATTAGGGATAAAATCTAGACAAAGGAAGTTTGCTTAAATGTAAAATTAATGAGGAGCTTTATTAAGGTTTCTAATATCCAAGCTCTACCAATAGGTTTTCTTGTATATGCCTACATCTGACTCCCTGTGCACCTATACTTTAGGAACACACTCTATGATTTTCAGAGAACCTTTGCCTTGGTCATTGATTAGGAAAGATCCACCCCAGGGATAAAACAGAGTTGTACAGGGCCAGAGGTCCTGAACACAGAAAGCAATGCTCTTTACTTCTTGTGCCTCTCAGTTCATAAGCTCTTTTTCTTACCCACCTTCACTTCTTTATCTCTTTCTGTCTGTGGTTTAATTGGAGTCTTCTTCAGGCATGACTAAATCTTTCCCTGTGAGTCTGCAACTATGGAGGCAATCAAAACCAGCAGCTTCAAAAGCCAGATGCTGCAACGAGTTTGGCAGGTCTCCAAGCAGCTAATAAAACTGTATTCTGTGCCAACCTAGACCAGACACTGTAAAGTAAAGGGTCAAACACTAAAACACTGTATTTTTCCCTTTAATCTTTCATATTGGATTGAAAGCAGCCCTGTGGAAAAGGACTTGCAGATAGTGGTAGATGAAAAATTGGACATGAGTCAGCAATGTGCGCTTGCAGCCCAGAAAACCAGTTGTCTCCTGGGCTGCATAAAAAGAAACATGGCCAGCAGGCTGAGGGAGGTGATTCTGCCTCCCTACTCCGCTCCCGTGTAGACTCTACCTGGAGGACTGCGTCCAGTTCTGGGGTTCCCAGTCTCCAGCACAAGACATGGACATATTAGAGCAGGTCCAGAGGAGGGCCACAAAGATGATCAAGGGGCTAGAGCACCTCTGCTATGAAGACAGGCTGAGAGAGTAGGGGTTGTTCAGCCTGGAGAAGAGAAGGCTCCAGGGAGACCTCATAGCAGCCTTTCAACACTTAAAAGGAGGCTTAGAAGAAAGATGGAGAACAGCTTTTTACCAGTAGTAGTGACGTAGTAGTGATACAGTAGTAACACTATAGTGACAGAACAAGGACTAAGAGTTATAAACTAAAAGAGTGTATATTTAGACTGGATATGAAGAAACGAGGCTGGTGAGACACCACAGGTGTCAAAGGGGAACAGGTTGCCCAAAGAAGTTGTAGATTATCCATCACTGGAAGTGTTCAAGAGCAGATTGGATAGAGTTGGAAAGATGTCTCTGTTTATGGCATGAGGGTTGATCTTTGAAGATCCCTTCCAAACAAAACAATTCTGTGATTCTATGCTTCTACATTCTTGTGCTTTCCAGATCATCCCTTGATCTCAAAAGGATGTTGAGCTTTTTGAGATGCTCTTACATTACAGTAATGAGCACCATAGAAAAGTCCACACAAAAATTAATATTGTAATAGGGACTTACTAGCCTACAGCAAACAGAGCTTGAGACTCACAATGAACAACCAGGCTAAGATGAAATATTGACTAGTGGCTTAGGAAGTGAATATTGTCTGTCCTCTTCATTGAATGAGGCAGGACTGTGGAGCGGATGAAGTGTTCAAGTGATTATGCAGTTGGAGGTTCTATCATGCTGCCCATGCACAAGGAGACAAAGGAGTAAATTAAAAACACACCCATCACCTTAATTATGGGATTTCTTAAGTGTTTGATGTAAATTTAATATAGTCTGTGCTCATAGTTAGTACTCCTGCCTTTCTACCATCAAAATATATCAACAATTAATTTAAGAACTTTTTAATCATCTGATCTCATTCATTCTATTGTTATGCAAGCAGGTGAGAGACATCAAAATACTGAACACTGTACTATTCCACCCCATTTTTATCAATTTTATCCTTCAGTTTTAAAAAATCCTCCAATATAACCTATATTAGAGCTCTGTTTGAATGCATAGACTTCAAGTAATTTATATGTGCAAACATTCACACTATCATAATGGTCAAGCATTAAAGGAAAACAAGCATTTTGCCTGAGTAACATTTACGTACTTACAGATGTGTAAAAACCAAAAGATGCCTGCGTTTCTGCACAGATGCAGCCACCACTGGTAAGACACTTAAGAGTGTAAACAGAAAATGGGATTTCAAATGTTGAAGCATTCAGTATTGCCTCTTAGGCAGTTCCTTTCTTTCTGGTCATATTTCAACCTTCCCAACAAACACAGAAGATATTTAAGTTACTAACATACCAAAAAACCCGAATCAAATTAACTATAGATGCTACAAAAGACATGGTATTCTGAACTCTATTTGCAGGTATTATATTTTTTTCTGTCTCTAGTTAAATCACAACAGCTTCTTGGATGTGTAATGCGACCTTGAAATCATGAGGTATCAATAACATACATTTGGTAGAAATAGAAATTAATATATTCCTCAAAAATCCATGAAGTCAAACTTTTGGAGGTGGAATAGAAGTACAATTATTTCTCTGCCTACATTTATGCCTGTAATATTTAAGACCACTTAAAAGTGGACCTGGGCTTTGCATTAACCGGGCATCCAAAGTTACTTTTACTCAAATCCAGTGATTTCTAGAAGACATTCAGGGCCAAATAAGATTCAACAGTTTAAATTCAGACAATCAGTTCTATTTCAGGCATCCTAAGGTAAACCCAGCTCTGCCCCAGCCTTCAGGTTTTGCTCTAAAGTACTGCAGGTCTCCTAGAAAAATCTGCATCTCCACCTCATCTACCAGCCAGCTGCAAGTGCCTAGTGTACCCTGAGGGAACTAGAACCACCAGCTAGTGGACTGGGTGATATCACCTTAAAGCCACTTAAAAAGCCTCTCAACAACATTTGTATAACTGGTTCCTTCCTTCAGCTCTGAAAATGAAGTCCCTGCTTGAAGTTAAGCACCCACAATCTCTAGTCACTTTGAAAAAATGTTACTTAAAAAAAAAAAGTTAAGTCCAGTCTTATCCTCACCTATCCTTCAAGCTATTACAAGCTTGGTTTAGATTTCATACAGCAGGGTTTTCTTCTTTGCTTGGTGCTTTAATTTCTTATCTTCTGTTAAGTGACTGCCTCTGTGTTCCCCCAGAGTATATTCTTCTGTCCCCTCTCAATCCCGTCACTTACAGAAAGTTACATATAACAGACCATTATCAGTGAGCAAATACACCAGATCAATTCCATGTGTCACCAAAATACATTTAACACCTTTTAAACCTACAAATCCAAAGCATAATTGTCACTTACAGTCATCAAAGCACAGTTATATTATAAAGCTGGCTTCCTTAATAATGCCAAACAAGGATAAGTAAGTAACAAAAAAACCCAAAGGGTTAAACATTTCAGGAACTAAACAAATCAGTACAGATTTTTAAGGGCTGTAACTATTCACTCTTGCTTCCAATCTTCAACAAAATCATCTTCCTGACCTCAGTGCAAATCTGAAGATGTCTGCTCATTTCTAGTAACATTTGTACTGAAAATTATTAGCTCTTGAAACTGTAACACTATTCCTTGTGGTCAAAAGAGTAGATTACCATGAACATTAGTTCACACTGCGTAAATACCCTGTTCTATATTTTGCTTTTTAGAATATTTAAAATTACAAGGAAGCTATATCATTAGCTCATATCTCAACACTTATCTATTTCCTGCGCTATTCCATAAATAACAGGGAACAGACAAAAAGTGATCTGATACCTAGTTTACAAAACAGAGCAAATATATTTTCTACAATTTTCTCTAACAAGAAAATAATTACTGCTATTGTAAATCAACTAGACCTTTGAGTAGTAAAAGCTTCCTCTGAAGCTTCCTTGCAAAGCTTCCTCTGAAAAATCAGTGATTCAGAGTAAAAAAATCTCATAAAAGGGTGAAAGATTTCACATGGACTTGCAGCTACGTCATTTTAGAAGAACACTGTTCCACCTTTAATGTCAGATTTTTAAAACACAAAAACAGATTTAAGACCTGGAATACTATAGTTACATACTGAAAGAAACCAGCTGAAATTTGTAGCACTCTTGAACGGACTCGTATTATGCTTACTTTCCAGCACAAGAAAAAGAATGACAAAGCTCCCTGCCTGTTCCACATGTTTGTCACTTATGGAAACCTCCCTATCAGAGGGAGCGCTGTAGATCTTGGTGGCAATAGGACTACACTAAAAGAAGTTTGTTCTGGGTTGATTTTGAAGTACTCATAATTGCAGGAGATTTGGAAAAATTGCAACAGATTTTAAACAAATGCAGTTGAGACCATAGGTCCCTCATATTCTTAAAACACACACTCCCTTATGCAAAGATTACCTTGCTGCTACTATCACCTACAAGTCAGTGAAGTCTGAGCCACTGCTCATTTTACTGACATGCTGGCAGCAGGTCAACACTGCCAGTTGCTGGCTACCCTCACCAAAACAGTTAGCTTAAAACATGGGCTGGTATAAATCTCTAATTTCAACATCCCCTGGAAACTGTCAATATCGAGTTAGCTGGTCAACAAAGCTAGGTTTAAAGAAGCTGCTCCTCATTTATTTTAGGTCCTACTTGAGAGCATAAAATTGTGTAAGGCTTATCAAATAATCTGAAGCCCATGGTTCTGTAATACCTCTGAAGTAGCTAAAGGGTTTAGAAGAGAGGGATAAACAGATCTTGTCTTGAAAGTAAGAGGCAAGCTATTTTGACTAACTGGCAAATTATTTTTGTATCACTGTATGAAGATGCCTACTAGAAGGTGAGTACGCCTCATATTGTATCAAGGAAACCAAGTAGCAGCAAACCTCTAAATATCTTTATTTGAGAAGAGTTTCCTTCCATTGGTATCACCAGTGGAGATCTCAGGGTGGCCTTTGAAACTTCACAGCATAAATTCTAAGTTTAGTTCGTGTGATTTGTTCCAGACAAAGCATCTGAGTCAAGTAGTCTGAAACACTGAGACAAGTGGAAGCAAGCAATAGTTAAGATTGCTCAGTGACCTGACCTCCCCGTCTATTAGCATTTCTCATTAGCAACAGAGGAACATGGCAAGATATAGATAAGAATTCATTCCATCTTCTGAAACTGGGAGATGTTACTGACATGATTTTAAATCTTATCCAACTATGGAAATTTGCATTCTCTGCTACATGTAAGTTTTTTTAAAAAACAAAACAAAGCCGTCTTTTGAGGAGGAAACAGTTTTCCATTCCCTTTCACCCAATAGCCAGAAGATGCAAATGTAGGATACATCACTTGATAGGACTGCACAACATATGTGACTGAATGGCAAAAGCATGCAGCAGGGACTCTTACGCAATTGTAAATAACACATTGTGTGTGTGCCAGGGGAATAGTTTGCCTACAGGCTAGGCAGTAACAGACAGACATAATTAACATTTCCTAAACTAGAACAGATGAACTTCAGAGAGTTTCATTTACCCATGTCTATAAACTTGAATGGCCCTTAATTCCACATAAATCAGAATTCATGTTTTTCTTGACTTGTCAGCATTGAAATATGATCCTTTTGAGAAGTTCTGATACCTTAAAAATACATCAGCAGCCCGCCAGTAAATGCCTAGATCCATTGTCTCTCCCCAGTAAGGATTTCTGTTGTCATTCTTGAGAATGATCCGTGATTTTGTCATGTACTCACACATAACCATAAACTTTCCCTGGACGCTCCTCTGATTAAGAACAAGGGGGGTGGGCGAGGGGAGAAGAGGAATAGGGGTTCTGACACTGTTGGGCTGCTGCTACAAAGCAGTGTAAGAGATACAGGAGAGCTTTCACTATGTATGCACCAACCATCAACCGATTTATCTTTCCACAATAGGTAATATTGTTCCTTCTTTTCTGAAAGTTGTAAAGCTGGACTTTGTTAATGGGTATGAACTGAGTCTTCCCAAATCCTTCCCAGATGTGCAAAGCAAGTAACTATGCGAAGATAGTTATGGTAAAATACCTTGGTAATTGGCAGTCATCCTTCCACCAAGATGATGTCTAGGTGTGTCCTCTTGAAAACTGAACATCAAATAACCTAGAGCAAGACTAACCCGTGAGAGTATAATCATTCTCAGGTTTAAACAAAATGAAGTCTTAAGTCCCACGATACAGTGTGTATGTAATTTTTGCATAAGTAGGGTATGATGTAATTACGTTTACACCAACTGAGCTTATCAGTTAATTGTAGGTTTGATTCCTCAAGAAATTTAGTAGAAGAGAAATCGTTGCAATCAGTGTAAGCATTAGACATTCATACCATCAACTGCAGGTACAAAGTTTGCTTTCATTAACGTCAAATAAAAAAAGTTTTATAGTTTCATTACACCATTGCTATTTACATCCAAAACAATCATTAATGATGGCAGTATAGATGTTGCAGTGGAGAAAAGGAAATAAAGAACAATTCCTCAACTAAGTTCCTGGAACACACAAAGCAGCCTCGTACTATCACTCCAGCCACGGAGCTGCTTGCCCATCTGCCCCTGCTCAGCTGTTCCCCCTGCAGGCAATTCAGCTTAAGAGAGACACGCAGTACCAAACAATACTAAGAACAACTGCATCTGGAAGGTAGCAGTAGAGAAGTACCTTGGCCTTTCTTCCCAATCACAGAATAGCTTGAGTTGGAAGGGATCTTAAAGGTCATCCAGTCCAACATCCTGCCACAGGCAGTGACATCCCCCACTAGACCAGGTTGTTCCAAGCCTTCAACACTGCCAGGGAGGGGGAATCCATCACCTCTCTGGGCAACCTATGCCAGTGTTTTACCACCCTCACTGTGAAAAACTTCTTCCTTATATCCAATCTAAATCTACAATCCTTCCATTTAAAACCATTACCCCTCATCCTGTCACAATCCCTCCTTTACACTGTGAACAGCCAGTCACCTTTATGTAAGAGAACAATAATCTACTCTTACTTTAACAGGACAAAAACCAGTCTTGACCTAATTTCAACAGAAAAAAATTGAATGAGACATCATTAGCTTAAAAGTTCTTCCTATACACTTCCAAAATATTAAAGACTTATTTTGTAACAAGTTCTTCTCCACAATACACTTCTTACCTATTCTCTCCAAAACACATACACCTATATATAGAAGAAGAACACAGAGGTGCAAAGGAATATGAGCTGACAATCTGAACAAAAGACCTGACTGCTTTGATCGAAGTTACAAAGGATAAAAAAAGTCACTTAGTAGATGTAAAACCATGGAAAGCCACTTGGGGAATAATGAGAGTAAACAAACACTATTTTCCTGCATGTAACCAATGTAAATGGTTGAGTACAAGCATTTGTGGATGAGCACAGAAGAGAACAAGAGCATGGTAAACCTACATTTAATGTTACACTAAGAAGATACAAACTCATATTCTTGCTTTACAGAATTCAGTATCTTAATTACTTCATGAGGTTACATTTTACAGAACGCCATAAAACTCTGTAATTCATAAAATGTCATGTGACAAAGAAATAGTAAAATGGCAGTTTTAGGGAACGTGTTGGTAGAGAAGAAAGAAGACAAGGGAAGAACAGAGACTTCCTCCCTAAACACTGAGCACTCTTAGCCATTAAAAATACAGGAAAGAGGCACAGAAGTGACATGGGGACAGATGGCAAGTAGGGAAGCTACAGGGCAGCTAAGACTGACGATGCTCTTGACAGCTTCAGAAAGCAGACCCACAGTCAAGCCTCAAAAGATGATTGAACAAGGAGATTTTCTCATGGCCTCTAAGAAAAAAAAATCTTGGAATGTAAAATGCAGATTGTCTCAAGCAGAGCAGCCACTGGAAGAGGGAAGAGTAAGCAGGATTTGAAAGAAGGACTAAGGAAAAGCCAACACACTTAATGACATGTGAAAGGAGCAGTAATTTGTTTTCCAGTCTCACAACCGGCTCTCTCCCCCACCCTGAAGTTTTCATACTTTTATCCTGGTCAGATTTGTTGTGTTCTACTCCAGTCTTTAGTTTCAGGGATTGAAAAGTTTAGCCTCTTTTGGCATGCTTGATATAAAAATGGAGATGGGGATGCACAGAGGAAGCAATTCCACCTAAATGCGCTGTCTGATTCAGGGTCCTAAGAGATTGCACTCCATTTCTGATACTAAAAAAAAAAAAAAAAAAGACCACATCATTTTTGAAAAGCCTTGTAGCTGAAGATTTAAAATTACAGTTTCAAGAGCCAGTGCAGTTTATCTTAAAAGTGCCAAATGAAGGTAACGGATTTCTTTGCTTTATACATATTTAAGAACTCACAGGTAGTATTTCTAAGCATCACTACCATACGTACCTACGCTAACAGCTGTACCACTGAATAAAAAGCTGGCAGAATTTGTCAGAATTTGCAGATTCAGAACTTGAGCTGAATGGGATTTACCATAGCAGATGTATCTAAGCACATCTTTTTATGTGCATGTACTTTCCATACTGACATCTCATCAAGCCAAAAAAGCCTTTTCATTATGGAAAGGATTAAAAGGTGCATATACATGCAGCTCACAGAAATTTCACACAAAGTTTATTGTATTCCATGATGATTATTTTGATTGAATGGATTTATAATCCACCTACTGCAGTGCAAGTGTCTCCGTAAGTCTGAGTTTGAGTACTATATGGTCAAGAAACTTACAACTGATGTGACAAATCAAGTACCTGTAAGGCATGAAAGACTTGGGGCATGCATAAACTTCTTGTCTCCTTCCCTCAAGAGTTTGCATTTATTCTGAAAAGTTACAAGGATTTCACTGCTGTACTTTATAAACTGTTTCTCTATCAATGACTCAAAATGAGCACTATCCTAAAAGGGTCCTCTTAATGTACAGGTTTTGGATAGGCCACTGCTAAAAGTTCAAGGGCACGAATTATTCTTGAACACAGGAAAAATACATTAGGCTCAGTTATTGCAAGTTTTAAAAACTGGAAAGAGCAATAGGCTTCTACCCTACTTCTGTGTTCTATGGATGGCAGTTCAATTTGGACCGAATTGCCTGTTTAAATAAATATATAAAATTGTAGCCACTTTTCAAAACTCCACTTAAAACCTCCAGCAGTCTCTCTTCCACTCCACTGCTGAGCTACACATATCCTTCTGCTCCTCCTCCCCATCCAGTTTCAGTTCGGAAAGGCCCCAGTGTCTCAGTAACACCCACAGCATTACCCCTGGTTACTCCAACTCCACCCCTGCAATCCACTTGTGTTTACAGCACAGTGCATCCCACAACTCTTTTCCTTCTCTACCAGTCCTCCTAAAACAAGTGTCCTCTAGACATTCTGCATTTAAACAAAGCCAGGAGTGTGTCAACTTGAAGAACTTCTTGCCCGTCTACTTCTTGCTCTGGCCACACAAACCCAGGTATTTCTAATCATCATCTTCTTACAACTATATTTGTCACCTTTTTCCATATCTCACCCACTGCTCCAAATTGTAAGGAATAAATAAATGGGTAAATAAACAAATCAACCAGCAGTCAAAATCATGTCCTTTATATGAATGAGTGGGTTTCTTTTGAAAGGAACCACCCTATGGTCATCCTATATTTCAACTTTGTAAGACTGAATTTCATTCAGGTTATGGACTATCAAGTTTATCAGGTTTAACCTTCTGGTTTCAGTGTCCATCACCAGCAATACTACAGAAAAAAGGGAAAGGGAAAGGGAAAGGGAAAGGGAAAGGGAAAGGGAAAGGGAAAGGGAAAGGGAAAGGGAAAGGGGCAGGACAAACAACACCCAGCTAAGAGAAGAAACTTTAATTTACAGCCAAAGTAAGCACTACACTGCAAAGCCCCACTGAGACCCTTGGCTTGCCACCACTACTGCACAAGTAGTAGATAAAGCTAGTTAGTTTACAGCATGAACTTCTACACAACTTGCAACTACATCTTTGCAATGCAGTCACATAAGTATCGGGAGCATTATATATTGTTGGAAAAGTGTGTAGGCCATCAATCTGTTCTGAATCAAATAGAAGAAAAAGGCTAAGCCTGCCTGCTCTTTTTCAATAAGATACTGCTGCTGAATTTCTCATTGAAGTTTCCTCACAGCAGTTTCAGCTCTAGAAGACTTAAATTTAAGTGAGTTACTGGTGCAAAAAAAAGCGTATCATCACACCTAATAACAAATTTTTAGTTCTTAGTTTGGAATTCTTTCCCAAGATTGTGACCAGGAAAAGGTTTGAGATCAGAAAAACACTGCAAAGGTAGATATGGTTATATCATGTGCAATCTTCAAATTTCAAGAGACAACTACTGAAAAGCATCACTGTACTTACAAGCTGCTTAGTAATGCATGTGAGAATGCTCTTATCTCAGATGATAAGGGAAGAATCAATCTTCATTTAAGTACTGTAGCAGTATCACAGGTCATAGGGCCCACAATTCTGTGGCACCAGCAACTGGAGTGAGCAAGGATATGTATGTCAGTGTGTGATCACTCGCAAGTATCAAGACAAACCAGCCAATGAGTCGGTTAAGTGACTAGGAAGCCAGGTATTTAAGAAATCATAAGTCTACAGTGTTTCTCTGTGAGCAAGACAACTGAAGGAGTTGGCTACTGGAGAGACAGGGACCAGGATGTCCAGCTTGACCAACTACTAGAGAGACCGTAAGGTCTGGTGGTCCATTGAGAGACACATTTGTATGTATGTGCGTGTCTGAGACAACTAAAGAAGTTGGCTGCAAGAGGGGCCAGGAGGTCTATGCCAACTACTGAAGAGGCCATAAGGTCTGCGGGTCAACTAGAAGTGTGTGTCTATGTTGGTGTATGCAAAGGGATTCGTGCCAACAACTGGCACATAGCTATAGGCCTCAGGGGCTCACACACCCGTACACCAGCAGCTGGGGAGACTGGGGATCGAGGGGCCAGCTCCTGGACAGACAGTGTCTAAAGTCAGCTACTGGAAGGATCCATGCTGTGTGTATAAATTTTCCACTAATGGACTTTGAGCATGATCAACCGGAGAGAGGAACAGGATAAGGTCATTGGTACTGTTTATGTTTGCATTAGTGCTGTGTTGTCTGTTTGCTCTGCATTCTGTGACTGGCCATGCATAGATTATATACATGTATTTGTGCAGGTGCCTACTGGGAATACACGCTCAGCCTTGCTATTGGTTGGACCTGGGGACATGGAACTGTAGCAGACTTGGCTCATTGAGCAACTGGAATTGGCAAACCCCTAATAGACATGGCTCAGACCAAAGGTTCAGTATCATTGCTTCTGAGAAGCAAGCACTGATCAAGTACTTACCGTGTAAGTAAAACTAGAATGGTTTGTATGCAGCACTATAAATTTACCAGCAAAGAAAGCCAACTGTCATTTTAGTACTTACCTAAAAGAGACTTTCTGCAAGTCCTCACGGTCAGCTTTTTCTTCACAGTTCATAGTATCAGTATCTCAGTATTCACCTTCTTTCCAGACAATATCCATTTACCTTTATTTGACAGCATTTTAGAAAATAAAAAAATGAAGAATCTATGGATCATGGAAGGAGGGGCTGGTCACTTGGGAGGAATATAGGACGGTTGTCAGAGGATGCAGAGAGGCAATTAGGAAAGTCAAGGCCTCCTTGGAACTTAACCTTGCAAGTCAGGTCAAGGATACTAGAAAGGGCTTTTTCAAATACATAGCAAATAAAACTAACACTAGAGGCAATATAGGCCTATTGATGAATGAGGTGGGTGCCCTAGAGACAGAGGATAGAAAGAAGGCAGAGGTGCTGAATGCCTTCTTTGCCTCTGTCTTTACTCCTGCAGGCTTTCCCCAGGAGCCCCTGATCCCTAAAGCCCCAGAAGAAGTCAGGATAAAGGAGGAGTTTGCCTTGGTAGATGAGGATTGGGTTAGGGATCAGTTGAGCAATCTGGACATCCATAAATCAATGGGTCCAGATGGAATGCACCCAAGGGTGCTGAGGGAGCTGGCAGAGGTCAT
>VZRW01006600.1:45774-61184 GCA_013398125.1 Aegotheles bennettii
GAACTGCTTGAGAGAGTCCAGCGCAGAGCCACAAAGATGATTAAGGGAGTGGAACATCTCCCTTATGAGGAAAGGCTGAGGAAGCTGGGTCTCTTTAGCTTGGAGAAAAGGAGACTGAGGGGTGACCTCAGCCATGTTTACAAATGTGTAAAGGGTGAGGGTCAGGACGATGGAGCAAAGCTTTTTTCAGTGATGACCAGTGACTGGACAAGGGGCAATGGATGCAAACTGGAGCACAGGAGGTTCCATGTGAATATCAGGAGAAACTTTTTCACTGTGAGAGTGACAGAGCACTGGAACAGGCTGCCCAGAGAGGTTGTGGAGTCTCCTTCACTGGAGACATTCAAAACCCGCCTGGATGCGTTCCTGTGTGATGTACTCTAGGTGACCCTGCTCTGGCAGGGGGGTTGGACTAGATGATCTTTCGAGGTCCCTTCCAACCCCTAGGATTCTGTGATTCTATGAACATACTAAAAGTAAAACAGAAGAAGAGTGTTTCTCCACCCATGACCTGACCTTTCTTCTCATTTGATAGCAGCTTAGGTTCCCACAGAACTTTTGATGGAAAGCTTTTTTGAATGCCCTTGGCAAACCAGGTAGACTACAACCACCATATTTCCCTTGTGAATATGGTTTTTGACTCATTTCTGGAATCCTACAAGATTATTCATTGCAAAAGCCACATGGACCTCCCACTGTGTTGTATTAGGTAACTGTCCACTAATTCTATTCCCTGGAACAGTTTCTCCCAGTTTTCCCATTGCAAATGTTACGCTTACTGGTAAGTAGTTGAGGTCTTTCTAAAAATTACTTTCAAATTTTCCAAATACCAAGTTTTGAGCAGGAGGTCATATTGATATTTAGTAGTGTGATTGTTTAATTCCTGAGCTCCTTTAAATAACATCTAGTTCTGGCAACTGGCACCTTTAAACACCATCTGGTTTATGCTTTTTTAAACAAACAAAAAAAAAATCTTGTTCCATAATTGTTTTTTACCAACACTTCAATTTGAAGAGAGATCCTGAAGACAACCTAATGAAAGGTTCCAGATCAGAACTTATTCAAATCTCAAAGATGAACACAGATGCAAGAGATAAAACAGTATCTTATTTTTTGATAGAGCTTTCTTTCCAATCAGAGGATAGGAGAGATCATCTCCTATTCATTTTCAACAGGCTTCTCTTGTCCAGTCCATTTCAAAAAGATTAGTTTTATACCATCTGCAAATTTCTCCTCAAACGTCTTTCTTAGCTGTACTGCATTTTTACCTTATCCTGCTAGAATTTATGAACTTTTGTACTTTGCTCACAAAACGTGACCGGTTCAAAAACGGTGAAAACTGCTTTGTGTAACTACCTCTCTTACCCTGCTGTTTAGCTATGCCATGACACTTTCTTCTTGGACTTATTATCTTTGATGGGTGCATGCATTTTCTCCAAGATTCCCACATGACATCTTCAAGTAGCTCCCATGCCACTTGCAAGAATTTTACTTTTATAAATTGTCTCCAAATTGCTTTTTCATTTTAAGTAATTTTCTCTAAAAACCAAAACCTCCAAACAGGGCATTTTCAGAAGTAGAAGTGTTTGACCCTCTAAGAGATTCAAATACAATTTACAGAACAACTGTTTGGCAGTAACACTTCGAATCAGAACCTGCACACAATGGTCAGAATCACATAAAAAACCGCTTCGCCATCTTCAGGTTTGCAGACTAATCGCTCCATGAAAAACTCACTATGTCTACTGATTTAGTCCCCAAAACAATCATTGCTACAGCCATTGACACTACCACGCAAGCATCAGGGTGATCAGGGACAAATACAAGAAGACAGAAGAGAATGGAAAGGCTCTAAAGAGAATGAAGGGGCTCTGAAGAAAATGAAGGGGAGGAGAACAACCACATAATACAGTCAGCTTCTGAGCATTTATACACCACATTGCTCTTGGGGCTCCAGCTCCTGGAATTAGACATTAGTAATTTTTCATGAGCTGCTGTTCCTCTTGATTTCTCACCCATGATTATAGAGGAAAAAAATAGAATTCAGATACTAGATATGAATTCAAAAAGCAGAAAGCAAACAAATCTGTACTAAAAGATAACAAGAAAGCATAAGCTAACTGCTTAAAATAAGCTCTCAAAAATTTAAAATAATTTAAAATTTTACTACTAAGATTGAACAAGCCATTGCAGAGGCAAAACACCTGCAGAAAATTGACTTGATAGAGCTATGTGCATTCCTGTGTTCTGATGCAAACAGATGTTCTAGTTGGATCTCCTTGCATATTGCTTCTAACATGAAATCACTTTTTCCTCTGTGTACCCCGGAGGTATCTCTCCCCTTACTTGTCCCCAAATTCTCCTCTTTACTTCATACCTTCCTAGTCCCATCAAACCACCACCTTTTTTTCTCCAGGTTACAAAAGTATTAGCAACCTTCCCTCTTTCCCTTTGTGGCAGAGGGACAAAGCCAGGACCTTCCTTCACCTGCTGAGGAGAACTCCCCTCCTCCCTGCCTCAAAATCAAACTGGTGGCTCACCCTGCAGAACTGAACTATAGTACTGCCGACCGACAGCTGATGGTAAAGCACAGATTTTTTCTGCCAACTCTGTCAACACTAATATTAAATACCTTCTTCTCCAAGACATCATAAAAGCAAAAGACCGAGGCATGCACTATAAAGACAACTTGCAATTGTTTAGTATTTTATCCTAGGAGAAACTGAATACAAATCAAAGGGAAACAATTCTGAAAGCCCTCTGAGCAGCAGTTTAAGGGAGCAGATAGAAACACAGGAGTTACACAGAAATGCATCTTTTCTGTCTCCTGTCTCTTGAGATGGGGGAAAGAGAACAGTTATTTTACCTTATCAGTTTTTGTGTACTCCTAGGAACAGAGGGAACAATAAAATAGAGAATTTAGAACAGACAGAAGTAGTCAATTCTGTTAGTCCTTGTGAGGCCAAACAGCTAAAAATCCTAAAGTCCCTTTGAACCTCAGCAAAGCATACAAGCTCAACATAGCCAAACAATTCCAGCCTGCAGCTTCCTAAATAAGCCAAGCAGAGATGACCACTGCTCCAACCAGCTCATTCTGTACGTAAAGCAAGCAGGTACAATGCAAAGGGGATGCAAGTCACACAAGAAAAACATAAAACAAAAGCAATAGAGCTGGCAAGATAGGAAGGGACAGCAATGTGGAAGAACAGGCAATATCAGGTTGACAAGGTAAATCAAAAGTGTAGGACATAACCTGGATAATAAAAGAAATAGGAGGCATCTTTACAGAAAAAAAAAAGCATAAGAGAAACTTTCCTTTTTCCACATGGCTTTTCAAGCTCTTCTGTTACCTACATATATGGCACAACGTGAAAATCATCTAGTCATAGAGCATCAAATTTAGCTCCTTTAATTATACACAACTTGTAATTTTGTTTAAAATATCAGCGCAACTACAATGACCTTCTTGCTATGAATCCTTCCTAATTCACTTCATTTTTATGTTTTCTTTGGGTTTATTTTTAATTTTATTTGGAAGTGCGTGATAATGGACTGAAATATAAGTAGCAGAGCATGAAACAAGAATGATAAACATCTACTTTTCCCACTGCTTTCCTAATCAAAGCTGCAGTTCTGCATGGCCGCTTCCCAGTCAATGTTTGCCAACCGCAGTCCATCAGTTTTACCACTACTCTACAGCTCAACAGCCCTTTAGATGCCTGCTCTGGACCCATATCGCAATGGGATTCTTTATCCCATTGTCCAGTATCTGGCAATTCAATCAAAAGGAAAAGAGATATACACTACTATGAAATAATCTGCACAAGTCCGAGGCAGTGCTGCAAAACCCAACATGCATTTACATGCTCATTGACCCACCAGCCTTGGACAACGGATGCAGGAGACTGGAGATCAAAACAAAGACACAGCTCCAGAAGTTGTGTTACAGAGGACCCAGGCTTTTTAGGAAAAGCTGTTTTCAGTTACTCCTTTCATTTAGGCAGCTAAATTTTCTATTTGGAGGGAACTATTTCAACAAGCATTTTCAGGTTTTAAAAGCAAATGGGGGCTTTAAACCTTTATTTCACCAAAAAAAAAATGTTTAGTAAAAAATACATACACACACACAAATTAATTATTTGAGGTTTCTCCCCAGTATCACAATAAGATCACATCTTCTGATCACATCCTATTTAGTATTTTTAAGCATTTATAGTCCATTTAAAAGAAATGTAAAGGTATAAACACCAGTACTTTGCCTGTATATTTGTTCCTCTTTTGTAGATTCTGTATTTGCCTACAGAAGATTTTATACAGAAGTTCCGAATCTTGCACAAAAGAATCTTACCTATATTGAAAGTTCAATCCAATAACTCAACTTTGGAATAGGAAAAGAAAGGTAAAACAGTTATGTTCTCTCACTGTAAACTCCGGAAAGTTATTTCATGTTAGCACATATCAACTAAGGGTCTACACTGTAATTTAACTGTGAACAGTTTAATAAAGTTATTACTGTAGATGGAATTTAAAGAGCTCTGAGGAACACTGGCTGCAATGTGAATATGGGAAACTATAAAAGTGTTAGCTTTCTGGATAAAAAAAATTGAATAGAAATGTTTGACTCAACATATCCTGAAACTTCATAAATATTACAGAACACTACGAGTTCAAGAGTTAACAACAACAAAAAAGACAAATACGTGACCACCTCTTGTTTACTGAATTACTATTCAATTTTATTTTACCTACTAAGCTCAGCTTAATAAGATAAAGTGGATCATCCCTGACACCAGAGAAGCACACCATCCTGGTCCTAAAAGAAATGTACAAAAGAACATATTTACAGCACATACTTGAGGCCAGCTTCACAATGGATGCCATGGACATATCATAACTCATTACAAAAGTTATTGCTGGTCATAAGTTGTTTCTTTTGACAAACTAAAGTAATGCACACAAAAAAAAAATCATTGCATCTATCCTTCCTTTTTTTTTTCATAATTACAGCTTCTGATCCTCTTCAAGGAATTCTTCAATTGAGGAACAGGGAGCAGTTAAAATATCTACATCAGCATGTTACAGCATCTTCTCCATTGTAACTTTTCTCCCCACTGTCCATAAATCAAAAGCAAACTGCACACTTACCCTCAAGAAGAAGGATTTGAGCAGCTACAGGATGGCCAGTCTCACCACCACCCCTGAGAAAGTGATTGAGCAAATTTTCCTGGAGTAGTGGAAGTTGTTTCCAATGACCTCAGCAAGGACTTCGACACCCCCTCCCTTAGTGTCATCTGAGTCACAGTAGTGAGACATTGACTAGATGACAGGGCGATATAGCAAGACTGGCCTGTTGGGCTGCAAGTGGGGCTGAGGGTGGTACAAAATCCAACTGGTGGCTGACTACTTGTCCTGTCACTCATGAACTCACAGCGATGCCACAGTATTAATGACCTGGATGATGGGACAGAGTCTGGTCTCAGCAGGTTCATGGACAACTCCAAATTGAAGAGATCAATACTCCAAAGAGCAGTGCTTCTATTCAGAGCAACCTCAAGAGGCATGAGAACTGTGTGGATGGGAACCTCACGAAGATCAACCATGGCAAATGGTTTAGTTGTGGATGCCATCTCCCTGGAAATATTCAAGGATCAGGTTGGATGGGGCTTTGAGCAACCCCGTCTAGTAGAATCAGGGGGGTGGAGCTAGATGATCTTTAAGGTTCCTTCCAACTCAAACCATTCTATGATTCTAAGTAAAAGAAAAAACTTGCACCTAGGGTGTAGTAAGAACACCTGACAAGATAGGCTGGGCACTGAGTGGTTAGGACACAGCTCTGCAGAAAAGGATCTGGGGTTCCTGGTGGACGCCGTGTTGAATAACTGCTAACAATGTGCCCTTTGCAAGTGAAGCAGGCTAACCAAGTATCAGGCTATGCTAGCAGAGCTAGCCAGCAGGCTGGGGGAAATCAGTTCCCCTCACTCTCCCAATTTGGCACTGGTGAGACAGCACCTGAAGTGATGTGTGCAATTTAGGGCTCACCAGTAAAAGACAGACCTTGGTATAATGGGGACTATCAGCAGAGGGCTGCCAAGATAATCAAGGTGCTGGGACATAGGACACACAAGAAGTGGCAGAGTGAACTACATTTGTTCATCCTGGGCACAAGGTGACAACCAGGCAGACCTTATTACTCTGTTCAATCTTCATGTGTCAGCATATACAGAATTCGTAACCAGACTCTTTTTGGATACACACAGTAATAAAACAGGAAGAAAGGAATGCAATTTGGGAAATGGGAAATTTCAGTCAGGTGAGAAGAAAAGCTCTTTTCCCAGGAGTGGTCAAACACTGGAAGAGGTTGCTTCAGAGACACAGTGGCATCTCCATCCTTGGAGTTACTCAAGATTTCTGGGCAAAGCCCAGAGCAATGTGCTCTAGATAGCCTGATTTTTGAGCAGGGGTTTGGGCTAAATGACTGCCAGAGGTTTCTTCCTACTTACATTATTCTATAATAAATTCAAATAACTAGCAGTAAAGAACAACATAAAATATTTCATAAAGTTACTCATCTGAACCTCGTTAAGTCAGCAACAGAAAAGATACAGCTTTAGCCTGACAGAGGCTTTTCTGGCATGAAAACAAAGATTTTGCAGTTACCGAAGTTATTCATCGCTCACATTTGAAGCTTCTTGCAAAATAACTGTCCTCCTCCCATCACCAAAAATTAAGGTCTAGTTAAAGGATGAAAATATTACAAGACAACTGTGCTACTGGGGATTTGCAGAGCAGGAGCTGAAGATGTTTAATTTAACATTTGGATCTCTTACTACAACACGTATCTGACTTGAGAAACCTATGCCAAAAAAAAGAAAAAAACCTATGTAGGACAGCAGCTCAAGCTAGCCAGTACCTGAAGTTTCTTATTATGTCCACATCTTGCTCTTCCAGCAAGTATAAAAGAACACATGGAGAGCTTTAAATGCTAAACCAAATTTTATTTGGAAAAAATAAACTTGCAAATTGCATAATGTTGATCCTTCCTTCACCTCATAAAACTATAGCTTTATTTCTGCTCCTTATCTTCTGCTGTCTTGCAGACTTTGCTCTCACTTTGGGCTCATAGCTTATTCCTACACTGCTCCTCTTCTTTCCCCTCTTACTCTGAGGAGTTCCTCAAGCAAACACCACCAGTTGCTATTCCACCCACCCCTAGATTCTCAGCCACAGCCTGTGTGTGAAGACACATGGGAAAAAAAGACAAAAATTGCAAGTAGCTACTTTCATGTATAAAAATACACAAACACTGAGATACAAATGTGTTTGCTATTTAAACAAAAGCTAGCTCAAAAAACAAGTTAGGAATAGGCTACTTGGTTAAAGAGGGGGAAAAAAAAAGACTTTTCCCTGCATTACTGCATCTAAAATTTAATTTAACATACATTTAAAAGCATAATGTGAGGAGGCCTTACAAATTGTAGTCTAAGTCAGCAAGCTCTTACAATTGACATTATTAGACTTCAGAAACATAGAATCATCGAGGTTGGAAGAGACCTTCAATGTCCCCCAGTCCAACCACCTCCCTACATCACCACTAACCCATATCACCCAGCACCACATCCAGACGCCTCCTGAACACCTCCAGGGATGGTGACTCCACCACCTCCCTGGGCAACCTATTCCAATACCCAATCCCCCTTACAGTGAAAAAATGTTTCCTAATGTCCAATCTGAATCTCCCCTGCTGCAATTTAAAGCCGTTTCCTCTCGTCCTTTCACTGTGGGCACAGCAGAACAGACCGACCCCCACCTCACTGCAACCTCCTTACAGGGAGTTGTAGAGAGAGATGAGGTCCCCCCCTCTTCTCCAGATTGAACAACTCCAGCTCCCTCAGTCATTCCTCATAAGACATGTTCTCCAGGTCCTTCACCAGCTTAGTTTTCCTTCCCTGGACACACTCCAACACCTCGATGTCTTTTTTGAAGTGAGGGGCCCAGAACTGAACACAGCATTTGAGCCGCAGCCTCACCAGTGCCGAGTACAGAGGGACAATCACTGCCCTAGTCCTGCTGGCCACACTGTTCTTGATGCAGGCCAAGATGCCACTGGCATTCTTGGCTACCTGGGCACACTGGTGGCTCATGTTCAGCTGGCCATCAGTCAGCACACCCAGGTCCCTTTCTGTCAGGCAGCTTTCGAGCCACTCTTCTCTTCCCCGAGCCTGTATCGGTGCCTGGGGTTGTTGTGACCCAAGTGCAGGACCCAGCACTTGGCCTTATTGAACCTCATCCCGTTGGCCTCTACCCATTGATCCAGCCTGTCCAGATTTCCCTGCAGAGCCTTCCTACCCTCAAGTAGATCCACACTTCCGTCTTTAGATGAGAACTGGAAAAAATTACATTTTTGATTAGCATTTTATGAAGTATGCCTCCTTCTTTCACACACCTCGCTTTCAAGTTTACTTGTTTGCAGGAAGTAACTGGTCTCAGCGAGGTCACCTCCTCCACATACTGTAAGATACTGAAGAGGCCATTTCCTTCCAGCATCAAACAGCACCAGGAACCTCGTGGCCAGCATTCTCATCAATGTCAAGTTACTTCAGAGTTATGAAGTATACTCTCAAGTCAATTACGAATACCATTGTTTGTTTCACCAATCCTTCATTATTTTGACTTTGGAAACTGAAGTTGCATCTGGTCACCGCTTTCCCCATTTCAGCATTATTCTTCACATGGCATTCAAAGCTTCCCCACTTCTAAGCCAGTATGTTTCGCATCTCTATCACTTTGTAGACACTCAGAGACCCATTTCAACCTGCATTAATTCATTTTCACAACTGACATGTAACTGTATTAATGCAACACTTCTAATTCTGAAATCCACTTTACATCAATCATTTTCTAACAGATTACTGCTTTTTAAAGAAAATAAGAGACTTAAAACATTAAGTTTAAATTATTAATTGAAACTGAACCTCCCCGTCCCTTCTGAGATTAATTTAAACTATAGGCCAAACTCCAGATCTTTACAGAAGTATAGATGAGACCACCTAGCAGTAAGCTTCACAGCAGAACCGAAGTCTTCAGAGCTTGAAGATAAAAGGCCCTATCCTTACAAGAATCCATTTTATACCTTTTAGTCAATACATAATATATAGCAGCGATACATTTTCTCACTCACACAGTAACTTTTCCCATTCCACTTAAAAACAATACATATCCCAAAGCAACGTAAGAATTTCTTTTAATAAATATCCTATTCAAGAGGATTGAAAATTAGTCTAAATAAGGCAGCTAGATAATAGAAATTAAAAAGCTTTTCACTAACACAGGAGAGTTACAACAGCTGCAGTGTCTCATAACACTGTACAGCCCTAGGGGATGCTACTCACACTTCCATACTTTCCTCCCCCAGGGTTTCTCTGCCTGGCTCCTGCACAAAGAAGAGAACAGGTCCTTAATATCAAAGAAAATCTTATTAGATAGCCTATGTTCCAGAATGCAGTGTCAGAAGAAGTCAAAAACTCACTCAGCATGATATTACAAACTACATTAAAAAAGAAGCAGCAGGTCTCCATGAAAGGAGCGAGCAAATTTTCTTGTGTAAATCACTAAGCTGTCATCAAGTAAACTAGAACAACTGCTGCTCAGGTGATTATTTTCATAACATGTACCTCCCCGTTTCAAAACTTAGGAAGTTTCACAGTTATCTGTAACTCACAATGATAGCTGAGTAAGAAGAACCAATTCCAGACAGAATTGGTGCTGGCCACTGTTTTACTGGCAGTTAGCAGCAAACACGAGTTCTAGTTATTTTTCTAGTCCCCAACAAAGCAACCTGCTGAGGTTTACTGCAGCAGCTTCAAAAGTCTGAAGACAAGACTTATCTTCAGGTCAAAAGTTTTCCAGAGCTGTGACAACCCTGATGCTGAAAAGTTCTGTCCCTATCAATCATTTCTCTTCTACCCTGGATGGGGAAAATATCACCAGAGAGAAGTACATTGCAGAAAGTAGTTAAGGAGCATTGCTAGTTGTTGCCACAAATTCTAAGACAATTTATCTTTAAATGCACAGAAGAAAAGATTAGCAGACAGCATTACAACTTCAATCAAGTTGAATCAAATCAGTCTGATTTCCCTCTAAAATATAGTAATTGACTTCAAACAGGAACAATAGGAAGAAAATGTTTTAAAAAAATAAATTAAGAAGTATGACTTTAGACATTTCCAATTAGTGTCATAAGCCAGAGAAAAAAAAACCAAACCATGGTCTAGAAAAAATATGATATGGCAGGGGCAGAACTCCCCGGAAAGCAATTCTGAGAGTTATATCAAACAAAAGGTTTATTACAAAGGGATTTCATTCTATTCAATGTTTCCATCAACAATGTGGATGCTGAATACAAAACACATTTAATAAACATGCCAATGATGAAAAGCTAGGAAGGACAAAATTAAAATTTAAATCAATTTTACAAATTAAAGAAAATGACAGAGGAGGAATGAAATCCAGTGGGGATGAGCACAAAACTCGTAAAAAGACAATGGGAAATATAAGTCATAGTCTTTAAGAAAATGAATAGCATCTAAATCCCAAGCTGAACAGTCAATGTCAGGCAATTGCAAAACAGGCAAACATCACTGAAGTGTGTAAGCACAACTTTCAGAATAAGCAAAGTAACCTTTTTTGCTCCACTTTGTACTACACCTATAGATGAAATACTGCACCCCCACTGAATCATCACATTTCATGAAAGCAACTACACAAATCCAAAGAGGAGGAACATTAAAAACAGTCTACAATAAACACAGAATGAGTTGGATAAGAACCGAAGTACCTAGTAGGGTACTGCAGAGAAAAGGGGCTCAATTTGTTCACAGTTTCCCAAAAGACAGAAGATGCAATGGGCTTAAAATTAAAGTTAGTAAGATTCACACTAAGTACTGGGGGGGAGACAACACCACTTTCCCATAGCAAGGACAACAAAACCCTCGCACACAGTACCAAGGTTCTTTTAAAGTCAGTAGCAGGACCTCAGGAAATGGTTTAATCCTTGTTGTTCCTTACATTTATAAAAAAACCCTACATAGAGCTTACTGGCTCTAACATTCATTTCAGTGGAAGATACCAAGGTATGGTAGAGAATTTGTGCTTTTCTTCAGTTTAAGTATTCATTAATTTTTATTCTCTTTCCCCCACTACCTTCAGCGTGGTCTTAATTTTCAATTAATGCTCTCACATTTTTATGATGATCATAGTTACCATGGCTGCAAAGAAAGGAGTCCATCTTATGCTCTGTTAACACTAGAGCTTTAAAAACACTCAACAGTCAAATAAAGGACTGCATAAGAAGAAGAGGAATCCTACTAATAGTTTCTATTTGACTCTCCCAATTCCATGACTCATGGGTTCACTGCTGATTTATACTTCCATAGAGTAACGGAGCACAGAGTACATTAAACAGACATGAGGAAATCAAGAGTATAATGGAAGCAAATTAATGAAAATCAATAGTTTCAAAGACTAAACTGCACTGATAATGAAGCTCGTGGGGTTTACAGAATTACAGACTGATTTCAGAGTTTCATGTAAGAAAAATAGACAACATTTCCAATGCAGTGTTCTTTCAGGTGCGTACCTGTCCAATTTAATCAAACTTGTAATAAATAATCATTAATAATTATTAAGGATATCATAGCCACACCAGCAAAGGAGAAAAAATGCCCTGATTAGGACTTCTAAGGTCCCTTCTCAATCCCTCAAACACAGAGCAGAGAGGCAAGGTAAGCCCTACCTCACACACCTAACTGAGGCAGACAATCAGCTTGGACATCTCTGCAACATTAGATGAGGAATTCTTCTCATCTAGTTTTAGACACCAAGTCCCAGCTAGCCATTCCAGTCTTCCCTTGTAACGAGTGAAAGGAAGAACTGACCCTCCAGAAGATCAATTCAGTCGGCCTCAGACATGTCTTAGAGCCTCCAAAGAACTGCCTGTATTATTCTGTTTCACTCCCATCTACAGAGGCAGCCTAACATCACTCACTCGGACTCAAGACCATCTCTTCCCTGGCATCCCAGGTTAGACATCTAACAACATTTCTCTTCCCTTTCTTCCCTCAAGCAATGTTAGCTAAGGCTCCATAGTCTCAGGTAGTTGGCATCTCCGAAGGAAAGCCAAGTTCCAGAGGGGGAGATAAACACAAGCATCATCAACCTCAATGACTTCCAGAGAGGGCAAAGCTAATTAACAAAAAACTGTTTAAAAAAAAAAAAAAAGGGGAAAAAAAGATCTGTTGCAACAGTCATTTTTGTAAGGCAGAGTATATAACCTAAGTTGCAGAGGCAATGCATAGCAATAACTCCTCTGTAAAATGTATGGAGGGGGGGGGGCTATGCTACTGATGCAAGAACTTCCATGTGAGCCTCACTGCATCTTCATGGGAAAAGTCCCATTGCTTTAATACTACTAGTTATTTGCAATGTTGAGCTGAAAACTATGCTAATAAGAATTTTATTTAAAATGGTATCTGCTGCATACCCTTCCCAATAGCCTCCCTATCCAGACAGTAACTCTTGTGAAAGTGAAAAAAACTATACATTGGTATGAAAAACTAATTGCCCAACTCTGTAAACACTTAAGCAGGTGTTTTAGCAGAACACCTCACATGCTGAAAATTAAAACATATGCAAATTTTTGAAGAAAGTCTACATTACTTAAAAAAAATAAACAAAACACTAAAGTTGAATAAGAGTGACTTTGATTCTTAACAAAAAAGATAGTCCTACAACTTCACAATAGCATCCAATATATTGACAACAAACAGCTTTTCACTCTGAAGTACCTGAGCTGGGGCAAGGGCACAGGACACTTCATACCTTTAAGTCATGCAGAAGTAAAGGTCCAGTGACATCAAAACTAGAGCTGATGCCTAGGCTTAAAAAAGTTCAAACTGCTGGGGCACAGCAGCAATTCCTGCCCTGTGTTCCTCCTTGGGACCTGAGACTTGAGGACATCAACATCGGAAAAGGAAATCTGAGATAAAGTCTCTTCAAAACCCTGATGAGATTTCAGAAGTAAAACATCTTCAAACAAACTGCCCATGAAAGACAAAGAAGCCAGGGTGAAGTGAGGCAGACTTTCACACACCTTCTAAGACTCTTAGGACCATCATACACTCCCTCCTTTCCCTACCAGCTCACCTCTTCCTCCATCAATTCTCATCATAGTTTCTTCATGAACTCTTCTACAAACCTGCGTTAAAAGAACTTTATATAACTTACTCATAACAAAATAGAAAAGAAAATACTTCCAAGAGCCACCTGTTTAATTTTTACTAACAGTGCACTATTACTTCTAAGAAAGAAATTTTCAGAATGTGGAGATTTACACTCTAAATCCCTTATTCCCTCTGTGTAGTAAAAGATAGGCCACATACACAGAGATCTGAAATGATAGATTATATTAACACCCTACCATGAGGAGAAACAATAATAAAAAAAATCCAAATACCCTTAATGTCGATCTCACTGAATCAAATACATGCACAAGATATCAAACACCTTGGTACTATATTCATAATATGGCTTGTCCTGCTGCCCTCCTAGCCACAAAGAAAACTCATTGTTGGATATTTAAAATTTAGCCTGCTTTTCTGACTCCATAGATGGAAAGCAGAAGGGAAAAGTTAAGCTATTCAAGAAACTCTAATGCCTCAAACACATTCAGAAGCTTTAAAGGATGACTTAAAAGTAATCGGCGTGCTTTACGTTAGACACATATGTTAGTTTCTTGCCTATTTTAGGCATACAGTCTCCTACTTCTCAATTCTCTGTTGAGACATTAAAAAAAGACTTAGATGCGTGCCTCTAATAGTGCAGTCCTCCGGCAAAGTGTTTTAGGATTACTTCCAACTTTACCAGGAGCAGAGACATTCACAGCAGAGATAATTGTACTTCGGGGTTATCCAATTCATTTTACAGCTCCTTGAAAAACTGCAGTTGAGCTACATAATTATAAAGAGAAAACGAGGGGAAATAATGCTAAGGTGCCTTCCTGGCACAGGATGCAATACAAGAAGGAACAAGTACTGAGCAATTCACAGCTCTTTCCTCACTTATGTAAAAATGAACCAAGAAGTGCAATGTCACACTAACCAAATCATTCACTAGCTACACAAAAACAGTAAGAAGACACTATTCAGCTATAGCAGTGAAATGTCACTACATGTCATTCTTCAATCAAAATAGTTACTAATTATCTACTGAATAACTACTACGACCTGCTTTGTAACTCAAGTCAAAGTTTTAAATGTACTTAATATGATGTTTTTATTCAAAAGTACTGAAGCCACTACTCCGATTTTACTGCCTGTTTTTAATCTCTGAAGTTCAGTTTAACAGTTATTTACCCACTCATATTCTTTGCAACAAAGGAAAAGAATTATTGAATATTCCTTAAAGTTGCACAGTTACCACGAAGTTATTCTGTCCTTGAAGATATTCATGGCATTTCTCTTCTGTTAGTGCACAAAAACATATGCTTTATTTTCAGCTAAGCATTTTCCACAAAATTGGATGTCCACAACCATCAACAATAAATTCAAACTATCCTGGCTGGAGTCCTGCCAAGTGTGACTAACTTTGAGGTACGGGAGGGCTTCAAATAATCTTCAAATTGTTCAGCAACAACAATAATCTATTGCCTTGATGAATTGTCCGTGTGAAAATGAGTGCACGCATGTCATGGACCGTATGTGTTTCTAAATGACAAGGCACAAAGCACAGTATGCGGGTGGTCCTACCGAAAACGTAAAGTGTGCTGACTCATAAATTTGAGATGGGCAATAAAATGAAAGAACATGTGTCATCCGGAAAACTATGTAACTAAAAATAAGAAAGGTACTTTTCCCGAGTATTTTACCGATGTTGGAGTCACAATCATCACAGTGCAAAGGTTTAGGAGAGAATGCTGCTCGGAACTTCTTACTACACATGTTCAGAATCCACCATACAAACGAAGTCAGTCCCTAATGTTAGCGTGAAAGCTGATTTAGCGGTAAATGAATCAAAACAAAGCCCAGAACTGAAGGAACCACCCAGAGCTATCTCGTACGGAGAGAGATGACCCACCCGACACCCCTTCAGTTTCAGAACAGAGCGGGGCTCTCGCACGACCCAGCAGAAGCGCGGTACAAGGTAACTCGCAGGGAGGCAGCGAGGCACAGAGCTCCCGAGTTTCCCGCTGGCAGCAGCCCCTGGCAGGACACGCACAGCGCGATCGCTGCCGTCCCCGCACAGCCCCCGGCTCCCCGCCCGCACCCGCGGCCAGCGGTGGGGGGCACGGGCAGGCGGGCGCGGGTCTGACCGCCAGCGGGAGGCTGGGGCAGAGTTCAGGGGCTCCTGGACCCCTC
>VZRW01006601.1:0-26133 GCA_013398125.1 Aegotheles bennettii
CCCTGCTAACTCCTGCCCCAATAACTACTATTCTTAGCCTATTCCATGTCACAGCACATTCTGTCTATATTTTCTTTTCCACTTCACATCTAAGTTTCTGGATTAGAGTCCCTAGAGAACAACAAAGCTTTCTTACCTCCAGTAACCTGATAGAAGTAATTACACTGCAGACTAACACATACTCAAGGAGTCGATATCGGTACATTACTATTCTGAATAAATACAGACCCTTATAGCAAATTGTCTGGAAAAAGGTTCCAGAAAGAAAAACAGCAAAAAAATTCCTTGAGAGGTTGCCTGCATAATGCACAGGAGAAAATGTTATAAAGCATCTCCATGAGGATAAATTATTTCCATGACTCTAAGTTTACTGGGAAAATACATTTTCTTTGACTAAAAGAATAGCAAGTTCTTTCTTGCTCTTGTCCAAGTAACAGCCTAAAAGACAGCACAAATACATTGACTTGATGAACGTTTCTCCAAGATATACTGTCTTCGAAGCACAACAGTAAAAAGGCAGAATTTAGTTCCAATGCTTTATCATTTAAATGATTGAGAAATCAGAACCTCCACCAGGCTGTTAAAAGAAGTAAAGTTTTAAATATTTAAGTCAAAATGAAGCAAAAAATCATAGAATACCAGGTTGGAAGGGACCTTGAGGATTATCTGGTCCAAACTTTCTTGACAAAAGCAAGGTCTAGACAAGACGGCTCAGCACCCTATCTGGTTGAATCTTAAAAGTGTCCCATGTTGGCAAAAAGAAGGCTGCCTTTAGACTTATCATAGCACAGAACCAGGGCTAGAGGATTGTTACAAAATCTGCATACACAGAAACTTCACTAACAAAATTATTTTGTATTTTCACCAGTTGCTAGATCAAGTGTTTCAGACAAGGGAGTAAACAGTAATTACAAAAAGAAAAACAATACAAACCTCTTCTTTATGGACTACAGAAAAGCTACTGGCAATGAATCTGTCAAAATTTCACATGGAATAATTGAATATAGCAAAAATAATCAATTGAAAAAAAAGATGCATCTTGAGTGAGATGCTCCGTAGTAGTACATATGACTAGTGAAATTAGTTCCTGTCTGTATGATGCAATATTAAAAAGTCCTTCTGTGAGTGATGCTTATAAAATGCTGTTGTTCACTTTTCCTCTTTTAATCAGTAGATCAAAGAAAGGTTAAATACATCAAAGGGAAAAATATCTAGTATATATGATCAACATATTTGCCAGTCTCTCATTATCAGATTTGGAAGAGTGATAAAATGTCAGATAAAAAACTATGTTTGCAACAAATTCTTTAATACAAAACAATTTAAATAATCAGAGCAAACTCTGACATCCTTTCCAGAGACTGTCACATTGTTTGGGCTCAATTCTGTTCTATTAAAGATAAGACCATCTTGGAGTGTAGCCTTTCCTTGCCCTTAGAAAGGGAAATACTGAGTTATTAAAATAACTAAATAAATAATCCAAATTTAGAACTTATATTTTTGAGAAAAAATTTATTGATATTCTTTCATTAAAAACATTGTAGATGCTTAACTATTAATAACTTCTGTATTAAAAAATGTTCAGAATTTCTGCAATCAAGGTTAAGACTACATCTTGTCTAATACTTCTTGCAATTTTAGGGCTATTAGTAAATAAAATCAATTTGAAGATGGACATACTGTGTGTTAGACAGAAGTGGAGTCCAAGGTACCTGATGTAATTTAAGAACATTCAGGCAATATATTTAATATTTTTCAGACATGTATTTTGTAATCAGAATAGCAATTATTAAAATAGACCCCAAACTGAAACAATGTTCTTTTTGCAGCTGTAAAAGCAGACCAAAATCTTCCGTTGGTTTCTTGTTTTGACTCAATCAATCTTGAGTGTTTGTATAAGTGCTTTATTAAAGTGTGTAAGAAACATTGCCAGTGAAGGCTTTCCCACTGACCTACATATGTCAAAGAAAGCCTGTGAAAAACTGGTTTTCAGCTGCTTATTAAAAGTTTTTTTTATCAAGATACTTTAAGAATATTATTATATGCAGTTGTTTTAGTTACAAATATCTAAGACAACTACATTATCTGCCTATGAAAATTCTCCCAATAATTTTAGGCTGATTCACCATAACAAGTAGATATTAAGTTCAGATCCAGAAAACTTCTAAGATAATCTTGGATTTGATACACAAGTCCAAACTGTTAATTTCCTCCATTTCAGAAGAATTGAGCAATTGACTTCTTGTACTGCTGTAACGCTATTTGGAAGAGCATAGCTGGAGACCATAGTTTGACAACATGTGGGTATCTGCAGCAGTATAACACCAGTACTCTCCTCAGTATTTTCTCTGTGTTTTTTCCAATTTTCTTCATTTTTGAAGCTGGATAATTGACCTAGAAATGTAACAAGCTTGCCTTGTTGTTGCATGTGCTTGAAGAAAGGCTTTTTTACCCCCTCAGGGCTTTCACCTTTCAATTAGTCTACTATTTTATGTGATGTTGACCATTTCTGTGTAATAGTATGCACATAAGTACTTCACAGTTCAAGACTCAAAGTGTAGGGCTCAAATGAATCACAGAATCAACTAGGTTGGAAAAGACCTTCAAGATCATCAAGTCCAACTGTTTCCCCAGGACTTCCAAATCTGTCACTAATCCATGTCACTATGGGCCTCATCTGTATGTTTTTTGAACACTTTCAGAGACAGTGACTCCACCACCTCCCTGGGAAGCCCATTACAATGCTTGACGACCCTTTCAGTGAAGAAATTTTTCCTGACATCTAGTTTAACCTCCTCTGGCACAGCTTGAGGCCATTCCCTCTTGTCCTATCATTTGTCACTGGGAAGAAGAGATCAGCCACTTCCTCACTCCATCCTCCTCTCAGGTATTTATAGAGAGTGATGAGGTCGTCCCTGAGCCTTCTCTTCTTCAGACTAAACAATCCCAGCTACCTCAGCCACTCCTCCTAAGATAGGTGCTCCAGGCCCTTCACCAGCCCTTCTCTCGACATGCTCCAGCAACTCAATATCTCTTTTGTAGCGAGGGGCCCAGAACTGAACACAGTATTCGAGGTGTGGTCTCACCAGTGCTGAGTACAGGGGGACAATCACTTCCCTAGTCCTGCTAACAATGCTATTTCTGATACAGGCCAGGGTGCTGTTGGCCCTCTTGGCTCCCTGGACACACTGCTGGCTCATGTTCAGCCAGCCATCAATCAGCATCCCCAGGCCTCTTTCTGCTGAGCAGCTTTCCAGCCACTCTTCCCCAAGCCTGTAGCGCTGCATGGGGGTGTTGTGGCACAATTGCAGGACCCGGTACTTTGCCTTGTTGAACCTCATGAAATTGGTCACAGTCCATTTATCCAGCCTGTACTGGTCCCTCTGCAGAGCCTTCCTACAGTCCAGCAGATCAACACTCCCACCCAATTTGGTGTCATCTGCAAATTTACTGAGGGTGCACTTGATCCCCTCATCCAGATCATCAATATAGATATTAAACAACACTGGCCCTAATAATGAGCCCTGAGGAACACCACTAGTGACTGGTCACCAACTAGATGTGACACCATTCATCAGTACTCTTCAGGCTCGGCCGTCCAACCAGTTTTTTACCCAGCAAAGAATACACCTACCCAGGGCATGAGCAGCCAGTTTCTCCAGGAGAATGCTGTGAGAGACACTGTCAAATGCTTTACTGAAGTCCAAATAGACAATGACTACAGCCTTTCCCTCATCAACCAGGCAGGTCAGCTTGTCATAGGAGAAGATCAGGTTGGTGAAGCAGGACTTGCCCTTCAAGAACCATATGAAACCATATAGGCCTGATCTGACACAAAAATGATAGGTTATATCACTTAAATTATCATCCCAGTTTAATGTGCTTCAATTCTGCTTTCTGGGCACATAAGTTGTTCAACACTTTAATCCATGCATTTCTCTCTGTTTTTTATAGCTAATATCATAAAATTACTAATATAAACCATTAACTTTTTCTGTCTGGAATATCAGAACCGGCAAAAATCTACACGCTGAAAGTCTTCCGGGGAATTAACTCTCAATAATTAGACTTCATCAGTTCTGGTTGGAAGAACTCCCATCAATGATCAATGAAAAACCACTGTCACAAGAAGAAAGTTTCACACCTATGAAACCTGTAATGGTTTTATCTCTTTGTACACCATCCAAGGAGGGTAAATATCAAATCACTGCCACAGCTGAAATTAAGATTAATATTGCAGTTTATCCTCTGGAGCTGCCATGGCAACTGACAGAATTCTGTTAACTAGCCTTCAGTGTGGGGAGGGGCTCCCTGGTGAGGGCTCTTGGTGAATTAATTCCCATCAACTGTGACTTGACTTCAGCTTCCATCTATATTCATATAAAGAGCACTTTAAAATACGGAGATTGCTTTGGCCAGAGTCTTTTCTGGTGTATATGACCAATCCACTTAATTTCGAAGGGCTGCACTGCTTTACAAGAGTGATTTTAGCTTTTTTTCTTTGAACAATATTAAAGTATTGTTCAAAGTCTGGAAACGGAGAGAGTTAAAAAGTTATAGAAAGCCTCTCTATGTCAATTCTCCCTCCTCCTATTTCAGTGACTGCAGCAGAACTAGGAACAAGACCTAGCTTCTATCAGCTGTTCCCTGACCCACAGCCTTTTCAATGAGCATTCTCTAACACCACCAATCACTTCAAGACCCTGCTTTCTCCATCTGTCTCAGCCTTGCTGCAAAGTATTCTGGTAGCTGCTGGCACATTTGGAACAGAATTCAGACATCCAGCATTTGTTTAAATAGAAATGAAACAGATGGTTAGATATGACAGTTTTGGATGTGCTGGCAGATATATCTGGATATATTAGCAGGTCATAATTCACAGGTGTCATACACACATATACATACTATTGCTGAATTAGGGGCTTGAAATACATCTGGTTTTAGCTCTGATTTTTCCAGTATCGTATTTAAGGTATTTGGCAACATGTAGCAGGCAAACACATCCTAGTTACCTTTATCAAAAACAGCCTGCAAAAACGTTATGCAAGTGTATAGCAAAATCTATTTTGTCCCACCTCTTAAGCTTCAGAAACGTAATTGTTGAGATATATGTTTAAACAAAACAGCTAAGCACACTATGCTGGGAAAATGCTGAACAGCCCTATGTCTGACTTAGTGAAAGCTGAGGAAGAAGGGAGGAAACATACACAAGGACTGAAAATCAGAAAAAGACGTTTGTCTAAAATATTGAAAATACTGAGATAAAGAGAAGGACTAACTTGGAAATTAACAGGAAGGCAGAAACACAACCAATACAAACCTGGTTCCTAAGAGACTTTATAAATTCTGAAATATATATTGCCCTACAACAGAAAAAGTCTAATAACCAGAAGAAAGCCCCATAGCACAGAATTGTTACACTCAAAAAATCCCCAAACCAAGTGATAGTACATCAATTATTACTTCTCTTCATGTCCGTGTTTGCTTCAGTATCAATTTATCTCACAACATGGAATTTGACACATCTGTTTGTTTTGTTGTGTGCTTTTTTTAAAAATTAGGCAGAGCAGATTTAAGATAAACTTCGAGTGGAACACGAATGAACTTTTCAAAAATTTGTTGTTTCACTTCTTGTTTTAAATGCTTTTTAAAAATGTTTTATCTTGCTTTGAAGTGTTTGAATTCTCTGTGAATTCCATTAAAACCTTTTAAAGCCACTGAGTTAGCCTACAGGCTTTTTTTTTTAATCTTTATATCACTATTAGTAATGCAGCTTTAAAATATATAAATTACGCCCTGCTAGGCTAATCTAAGACACATGAGATAAAAACTTCCCTTTAGAATGTATCTGCCTCTGTGCATCTATTTAGCATACAGTAAAATGTATTTCTCTGACTCCACAAAATTACCTATCATCTGACCTTTTTTTTTTCAGAAATCAGGGATGAATTCTGTCCCCCAAAATGTATTTCTTCTAATATGAAACACTTTGTCACATTGTGCTGATCTCTACTTAATTCTTAGTATTAAAATGCCAAAACAAGTATTTGACAGACATTTTCATGTAATTTTGAGAAGTACAGCATATTTTGTTGTAACATAATCTGATGTTTGGCTCATGTAACAAATTTATGATGAGTTACAACAGGTATCAGTTACAGTAAAATCAAATGCTGCATTATTAGTGAAAGCAAATTTCCCTTTAGAAAGAAAATAATGTCTTTATTACCCATTTTTTTCATTTCATACCTGAAGACTGTGACTTGATAAAAATAAAATAAAATTTGACATAGATTCTAGGGCTTAGGAACCTGTCAGGCACTCATTCAGTATGAATTTACTTTAAGATTATTAAAAGTACTAAAAGAAACTAGCTTTGCCTTTCACACATCCATACTTTTGTTATTCTTCTTCATTGTGTCACACCTAAAATTAATTAATCCAACTGGCTGAAGCAGGAACTAGATTCTCTAGATTTGGTCAGATTCCCATCTCATTCAGTATACAACAAAAAATAACAAAAACCATCTCTGAAGAAAGAGTTACCCTCAGAATCATAGAATATGAGCAATCAGGTGTAAAGAATTTCAATAGATCTTTTTCTGAGGTTTATCTTCCCTTTGGAACCAGGCAAAAGAATTAAATCTGCCTCTAACTGGAAGAGAATAAATGTACTAATACATCCAAAATTTAGCATAAGGTTTGATTTATTTCTGTGAGCCAGAAAACAACAAATACACATGGTTCTAAATAAGTATTCCCTCACCTGAGAGTATTCCACTGGGACAAACAACTATTTGTAAAGGTGCTCTCTTCAAATCTGTAAAACTAGAAATACATTTATTCTACTGTTAAACAGTGGGTAATGTTCAGCTTTAAAGTTTGAGTCTGACATTAAATACCTTCTGCTGGCACTTCCTCTCCTCTTCTTCCAGAGATAACACCTTGCAGAGCAAAATAGACCTGGAAGAAGCATGGTACCCCCTACCTTCTTCCTGTAAGCTCATCTGCCTCCCTTGATTCAAGAAGGAATTTATTAGAAAAAAATGCATAGAACCATAAAGGCAACATTATTCTTCTTTTTCATTAACTAATATCTCAGTCCTTCATTCTAGCTTTTGGGATTTCACAAAATTTATTCCTGCCTGTCTGAAAATAGCAGATATTAAACTTGTCATGCATGTAATCCATGCAGGAAATTTCCTGATTATGTGTTTTCACAGTATCTCCATAAGGAGCAGAGCATTCTCAACACTGATTTATTCTAGTGGAAACTGAAGATGGAACAGAAGTATTAAGAAAAAGTGTTTATTTCGAATTTCATAGCTGTTATAGCTACAGACTTGCATGAGCTTAGAAATTGCCTCAGTGTTCACTCATCTATGGTGAAAGACTGAACTGGTGACAAACAAATCTCAGACTTGCCATAGCACTTACAGGATACTAAAGACGAAAAGAACCACAAGCCTAACATAAAGTAAATAAGGCAGATTTAGGATAGACTTGTCCTACATCTGGGAAATGTGTTGATTCCTTACACAGGTATGAGCAAATCACAAGAAACTAAGATTGGGATTCAGCTTCTGCTCTTGTCCCCTCAGAACATTTTAATAGCTATGTGATAAAACAGAGTTGCCAAGGCGAACATCTGATCTCCATTTACACTTCTAAACTGTGAAAGTATTTGAGAGGTGTCACTTCTATTCATCAGTGTATAATACCTGAAAAGAAGCATACTGTCTAAAAACACTCTGTTGCAAGAACTACTTGCTTCCTTCAGAAGTAGTCCCTGGCAGGAGTTTCACCTTTGTCTCTGTTCCATTGGAAATACCTCCACCTCTACAGCCAGGTGATCTCCAAAACCTTCCAACTGAGTGCCCACTGTTACAAAACTGTACTCACTAAAATAGAGACCATCTTAAATTAACACAATCACTTCTTGGTATTATAAAAACATTGTTGCATCACTCTCAGAAATTACTAAGAATCAGCTCTGTAGTAGCATACATTTGTAAGACTCTGCAAGTGTGCAATCTGGGCAAAAGCAAATGCGTATGCCTAAAGTCTGCAAGATGTTTGGTACAATAACATAAACACAGTGCAACCTCCTATTTGTAGTTCACGAAATCTCCAGCAAATTTCCACTTACATAGGTCCTGCACTTGGGTCACAACAACTCCATGCAATGCTACAGGCTTGGGGAAGAGTGGCTAGAAAGCTGCCTGGTAGAAAAGGACCTGGGGGTGTTGGTTGGCAGTCAGCTGAATATGAGCCAGCAGTGTGCCCAGGTGGCCAAGAAGGCCAACAGCATCCCAGATTGCATCAGAAATGGTGTGACCAGCAGGACTAGGGAAGTGATTGTCCCGCTGTACTTGGTACTGGTGAAGCCACACCTCAAATACTGTGTTCAGTTCTGGGCCCCTCACTACAAGGAGGACATTGAGGTGCTGGTGTGAGTCCAAAGAAAGGCAATGAAGCTGGTGAAGTGACTAGAGTCTTATGAGGAACAGCTGAGGAAATTGGGATTGTTTAGCCTGGAGAAAAGGAGGCTAAGGGGATATCTTGTCACTCTCTACAACTACCTGAAAGAAGGCTGTAGCAAGGTGGGTGCTGGTCTCTTCTCCCAAGTAACAAATGATAGAACTAGAGAAAATGGCCTCAAGCTGTGCCAAGGGAGGTTTTGATTGGATACTATGGAAAATTTCTTCACTGAAACAGTTGTCAGGCACTGGAACAGGCTGCTCAGGGGAGTGGTGGAGTCACCATCCCTGGAGGTATTTAAAAAACATGTAGAAGTGGTACTTAGGGACATGGTCTAGTGGTGGACTTGTCAGCATGCTAGGTTAATGGTTGGACTTGATGATCTTAAGGTCTTTTCCAACCATAAAGATACTATATAACCAACCCAATATCATCACAATTTTCTTCCACACACAATATCAATTTTTAATCAAAAAACCCTGTTGTTACACTGCATTATCAGTAATTATCTTATGGCCACAAAGTAAGAGTACTATTATTAATTATGTCCTATTAAATGCCTCTGTACACATTAAGACTGCATCTTTTCAACAGCTTCCCCCACATTAGAAGGTCAACGAAGCTGGTGAAGGGCCTGGAGCACAGGTCTTATGAGGAGCGGCTGAGAAAGCTGGGGTTGTTTAGCCTGGAGAACAGGAGGCTCAGGGGAGACCTTATCACTCTCTACAAGTATCTGAAAGGGGGTTGGAGTGAGTGGGTGACTGGTCTCTTCTCCCAAGTGACAAATGATAGAACAAGATGGAATGGCCTCAAGTTGCACCAGGAGAAGTTCAGGCTGGATATTAGGAAATTTTTTTTATAGAAAGGGTGGTCAAACATTGGAACAGGCTGCCCAGAGAAGTGGTGGAGTCATTGTCCATGGAGGTGCCCAAAGAACATTTGAATGTAACCCTTGGAGATATGGTTTAGTGGTGGACTTGACAGTTGATGGTTGATGGTTGGACTCGATGATCTTGAAGGTGTTTTTCCAACCAGAGTGACTCTATGATTCTATGATATCCAAACATCATGGCTATGCTTAACAGCCTCCATCTCAAATATTTGTGAGAACATTACTATCAGACTATCTACTAGCAGTAAACCATTGCTGTTGACAAATAGGTTTCGGAAATGAAATGTTTTAAATTGTTTTCTCTTCATGCAACTTAGCCTTTTGGAAATATGGAAAGACAGTTTTATAAACAGGCAGTCTTCAGATTAGAATAATATTTTCTGAAGATTCTATTTAGCATTTTCTCTTCTTCTCTTGTGTGTGATAACTTCTGTAACTATGCTCATACATTAAATATCTTACTAAGACTGCAGATTTAAAAGTACCCAGTTTTCAGATTTCATGGAGCACATAGTGCAAGAGTTATCCCAGCCTTACTTATTAGCACCTTTACACAAATTCTCTCAGTGACTTTTAATTTTGTCCATCTCAAGGTAACAGAATATTGAATCCACATGTACTAAAATGGAGTGTCAAGGGCTGTCTTTAAGAATAAAAGATTATGAAATAGTTTCAAATATTTAATTGTCCATGCAGATGTAAGAGATGAAGGGTCATCTTAATGCTGATACTGGGTTCAGAAAGAAAATTCTTCAAATAGTAGCAATTTGATTAACTAACCAAACATTTAATCCTGGAAGAATGTAAAATCATCTAATCTACTAAGTCTTAGTATGCACTATGTTTGAGTTATGTTCGAAGCTATTGGAGGGAGTCCAGGGGAGGGCCACAAAGATGATCAAAGAGGGGCTGGAGCCCCTCTCTTATGAAGACAGTCTGAGAGAGTTGGGGTTGTTCAGCCTGGAGAAGAGAAGGCTCCAGGGAGACCTCATAGCAGCCTTCCCGTACCTGAAGAGGGCCTACAGGAAAGCTGAAGTGGGACTTTTTATGAGGGCATGTAGTGATAGAACAAGGGTGAATGGGTTCAAACTAAAGGAAGGTAGATTTAGACTGAATACTAGGAAGAAATTCTTTCCTGTGCAGGTGGTAAGACACTGGCACAGGTTACCCAGAGTGGTTGTGGATCCCACCTCCCTGGCAGTGTTCAGGGCCAGGCTGGATGGGGCTTTGAGCAACCTGGTCTAGTGGGACCTGTTCCTGCCCATGGCAGGGCATTTGGAACTGTATGATCTTTAAGGTCCCTTCCAACCCAGACCATTCTATGATTCCATGATTAATGAAATATAGATGACTTGGAAAAGCCCCAAACTAGCTACCATCTCTATTCAATTAGACTCTAATGACATAATTTGTGGTTTTGTTTGTATTAGTACATTACACTACATTATTCCCATGATTTACATCCAATTTACATCCATTCATACTACTAGATTTTGCAGGATGTTACAACCTGTCATTGAAAATGCAGTGTCTGTTTCAAATTAAAGAAATTTCCCTCAAGAATGAAGTTTGATGTTGTGAGTGTATTGTGGTTTAACCCTGATAGACAGCTAAGCATCACACAGCCACTCATTCACTCCACCTCAGTGGGATGGGGGAGAGAGTTGGAAGGTAAAAGTGTGAAAAATTGTGGGTTGAGATAGACAGTATAATAGGTAAAGCAAAAGCCATGCATACAAGCAAAGCAAAACAAGGGATCCATTCACTGCTTCCCATTGGCAGGCACATGTTCAGCTATCTCCAGAAAGCAGGGCTTCCTCATGCATAATGGCTACTTGGGAAGCCAAAAGCCATAATTCCAAAAGTCTACTCATTTCCTTAATCTTCCAACAACTTCTATTGCTGAACATAATATATTATGGTGTGGGATATCCCTTTGGTCATTCAGGGTCAGCTATCCCAGCTGTGTCCCCTCCCAAATTCTTGTTCATCCCCAGCCCTACTCACTGACAGGGCAGTTGAGAAGCAGAAAAGGCCTTGACACTGTATAAGCACTGCTTCACAATAACTAAAACATCCGTGTTATCAACACTGCTTTCAGCACAAATCCAAAACATAACCCCATACAAGCTACTATGAAGAAATTAAACTCTACCCCGGCCAAAACCAATACAGTATGCCAGTCTCTAACTGTCAGAGAACTAAATGTTTTGGGTTACAAAGCTAGAGGTTTTTTTCTTTTTTAAACATTAAAAGCTTGAGGTAGTCACTAAATGACACTGATTCTACAGTGACACACTACCTTTTGGAATTTCTGTAGGAATTCTGTCTTGTCTTACATTATCTTACACTCAAGGTGCAAGGACTGACTTTTGTTTTCTGGCATATCCCAATTTGATTGTAGAAGACTTGTCCTTATACCAGTCATCATTTGAACCATGAAGAGATTCAAATGAAGTCAAGCTATTGTTATTTCTATTCTGTTGATTCTAATCAAAGATGTTTAAAAGATTTTATTTTATTATTCCCCACAAAATAATATAATACAGTCTATAATCAATAGATGCCTTCAGAAGAGACTCTATCACCTCACTCTCATCTCCCTGGAAGCCAGTTCTATGTAGGTACAGTTTTATGTTAGCATGAAAAAGGGCAAAGAAAAATTGATTTAAGCATGTTATTACTATAACAAAGATAGAAAACTACCCTGTCTTCTGGAATATGAGCTCCTGTCTTTCTCAGGGGAGTTTTTTAGATTCACATTAAATTAGATCAGTAGGTAACTGAGTTACTTCAATTAAGATACTATCATTCTGTATTCTTTCAGATTAATTCCGATAAGATTTTAATTACTTTGTTTGAACATCCATAATTCTTCCTGCATAAATTACCTTTGAAAAACAGCACAATTGTCTATGAACAATTTAGTTGTAACCTCCAGTCTACCATTTCAAATTTTATAATTTAAAAATCTTAGTTTTAATCCTTATGATTCATCTATTGTCAAGTTTTATTATTCAAAAATATAATTTTTAGCTTTAATGAATTCATTTCTAAAGGTTAAATTGTGTTCAAAGGCTGTTCAGAAAAAATTACTTATCCAACAACTATAAAACTGTTGCTATTACACTATCTAAAATCTGCAGCCTGCCTCTTAGCTTTATGAAGTTCTTCTAAATTCACCACTTTCTTGCTTGTTCAGAGTCTGTATTTGAAAAGTCAGACCCGTTAAATTCCCAGGTTGAGAGTTCTTGTATTCACATTGAGTTCAACTCTGCCAAATAAAATCACTTTGACAATAGGGAAGGAAGGTGGACAATAGGGAAGGAAGGGAAATCAGGAGGCATCTTGGAGACAATGCACCATGCTATTATGCACTAAAACCATTGCTACTCTATCTAAGATACTCTAATGTTCAGTACATTTCATCCTCCACTGTTATGGAAGATGGTCTCATCTCTTTCCCTTCATAAGGAAAACATCAGAAGTCCAAATTTAGAGTTTCCGAAGTATTCTGAGAACAAATTATGCAAATCTAAGGAGCAGGTATGAGCTGGACATTTATTTTGTTCATATTTTTAAAGGTCTCCACCCATCTTTCTACAGAGATTCAAATATTGTTTAATTGACTTTTCTGAAGAAAATAAAGAAATAAAGGTTTTAAATAATCATTCTCAGAATTATTGCTATTGCATGACTGTCATGTCATCAATACTGAGTAATGAACAGAAAATTGTTATACATTAACTCATTTTTTCATGACAAATTCACAAAAAAAGTTGTCATGAGTACTAGCAATTACCTAAATATTAGTTTACAGAGGATAGCAAATCAAATTCATGTTTTCAAGTCAACAGTAATTCATTAGTTAGGGGATTGGTTTTTGTTGTTGTTTAGAGGGGTGGAGAGTGTTGGTAGTGGTGTTATACAGGGAGCCTGTCTTAAGTGGGCAGAAAATAATACATATTTGAAAAAGATAAATCCCCTTTCATTCCTAGATTGATTTTGCATCCTAAAAGACAGAATAAACTTCTCTTTGCATTTTCTAACAAAACTTGTCAAGATACAGGCAAGACTGGTTCTGACCCTTAATCAAGTGCTATTTACAGATGCAAAGCCAATAGGTAAAAGGCTGAAAATAAGAATTGAACTCACAACTATTTCTTATTCAGAACTCCTTGCTGGTATTCATGAGAAAAGTGTACAGAGAAGTTATTTTGCTACCAGTGTAGATTTTAATGGGTAAACAACATTTTCTTCCATGCTGCTGAAGTAACCTTAAAACAAAAATTAAAAAGGAATATAGGGATTAAAGCCAGTACCACATACTGCAAGAAGAAGAAGAGAAGAAAAAAAGGAATACTGCCAAGTACTCAGTAAAGGACTTATAACTGCCTAAATGGTGGTCTTCTAGGAGCAGTTCAAAATCCTGTTAAAGGCAACAGGGCACAGTTAGATCAACATGATGCTTTGTAGTGCTGCAGATAATAGTCTTGTGTTCTGTTCCTTCATCCCCATTTTCTTACCCAAATAGACACCTGGAAAAGGACTTCATTCCAGAGTCCTTGTAGAAGCAGCAAGAAACAGCTCAGAAGCAGCTCTATTAGCTGTGGAAACTGTCATTGATCAAATTAATTTTTTTATGATTGTAAGAGTGATGTGGAGGGGACATTTATCAGACATGGATTTGTTTTAAGCCTGAAAGGTCATATTTGGAAGGAACTGAGATGAGTGACTTTGAATTTAACTGTCTTCCTCTCTGCCTTCTCTTTGTTAAGACTGTTTTCTTTCAATCATATCAGTAGCCTTTGAAAAGTCAATACACTTTCTTTTTAATCTAGTAACTTCAGACATTTTAGACTATTAATTTTGTCAAGAGCTTTTAGGCTTTGTGTTGTCTTTCAGTATACTGGCTGAACTTTAATTTTGAAGTTTTTCTATTAAGCTACTTTTGAATAAAATCATATTCAGTGTTTTGAGATATGAGCAGAGTCTGTATCAATTTAAAAAGTGTGTAGACCACATGCCTTCTGTTCAAATCCACATACAGGAACTAATTAAAATCTCAAGTTATAAAGACAGTTCATCTACTAACCTTTCCTTGTATTTACAGAGGCAGTCAGGCAAATTATTTTCACAGATTAAACTTATTGTCAGTGGGAAGCATTCCTGCCTATACTACCTGTTGGGGATCCAGGTGAGGACAGGTGATATAACACCAATCTGGCAGCAAGCTGCCCCGGAGCACAGGGGGCGTGCGGGGCCAGCCACACTTCCAGCACTTGATGTCCTGGCTGCTATTGTAGGTCTAACAGGCTTCAACATCCACTACACAGAGCACGTACTACTCTCTCCTCCAGTGTTCAGGCACTGAGCTCTCCTAGTGCCCCCAGCCCTGCCTTTTAAAGTCCTTAACCTTGTTAAGTAATCAACCTTATTAGTACAAAACAATTATCACCTAGGAGTGCAATGATCAGTGGGGCCGCCCTATCAACCAACAATCAGTTAACACTCTGTTCAACCTCTACACTACCAAGAACACTCCTGTTGCCCAGCTAGGCAGCAAAAACAAATCACATAACATTACCCTATTCATATTTATTAAGCTTTGTAGGAAAATCTGATATGCAAGGTAAAAGTTGTTGCTATTGTGGATTTCAGCTAAGCCAGTGTAACTTTCATTAGCCCAAGACCTGTCCTTACGGGATGAAAATGCTGAAAGTATCAACAATAGCTCACAGTGAATTGTGGGGGCTGGGATTTAACATATACCAATAAGTAGTCCTTAAGACACAAAACTTTGTTTTAGACAGGCATTCAGATCACAGTACTAATGATAAACCTCTTGCCTTCTAAGGATTTGACTAACAGGGCTGCAAACAATGGAAAAATCATCAGCTTTTGTGTTCTAGCTCCTGCTCTTTGTAGACCAGGTAACAAACAAAAGGTCTATCCATTCACAAGTATTTCAGAAAAAAGCCAATAAAAAAATGATCCCAGATCTCACCACCTGAGCTGACAAACTAGGGATTATTTACATTGTTCATCTGTTATGAACTCTCAAGAATAGTGGAATATTCATAAGTCTCTCTCATTTAAACACTTGAGCTCAAGCTCTTTCTTCCTCATGAAAGGTAGAAATAAGAAATCGTATTCCCTTTGGCTTCATCTGGAGTGCTGCAAGAAAACAATCCCTAGGTATTTTGTAAATCAATCCTCTACTTTCCTATAAGTTAGCAGCAATTAAACAGTCATAGTGATACTAAAGTCTGACATGTCATTGAGGCTCCAAGTCAGCACCTGCTATCTTGGAGCTATTATTCAATAGTTCACAGGTTCAGACAAAACATGTTACATCAGTGACTCACATTTAGAAGATTTACGCATAATCACAAGGATCATACAGTTGTTTAAATAAAGACTATATTCATCACAAAATATCCATTTATGTGCCATAAGATGTAATACTTCATTTAGCAGTAACGATTTTGTCTTTTTTTCCTCTCACCAGAAAAAATTGTATTCAAGCACTCTTGTTACATCTCAAGTTGGAACAGACAGTTGTTCTTAATGCACAATAGAACTATGCTATTTTAAATATATGGCCAAGCTTTCAGCCCTCAAAAGAGAAAAGCATCTTGATAGATGTGTGAAACTTCTCCTAGACAAAACGTCACTCAAGCTGCCTCAAAGGAAATTATTTATGCCCACAGTGTCAATAACCATGAGAGGGAAAGGAAATTTAACCTTTCTTGAGACAGAGGAAACAAATAAAAAAGTTATTTAAGCATTCTCAAAAATCTTTAAAAAAAAAAAAGAGAGAGACAAGTGGATCACATTTCTGTCTCCCAGTGAGACTGCTGCTTATTTTCCAGTGTCAGTTACCAATATGGTATTTCAAAGATGTCTTTAGGGAATGACAGTTGTGGTTAGGCCTCACTATAAAAATGAGTTGTCTAGAAATTTATCACAACTGAATTTTGCATGGTGTGCAAGTATAATCAGCTGAAACGGATAATTAGTTCATCATGCACAGAAACATGGTCAAAAAGAAGTACACCTTTGCTGCCATCACAAACCATGAAACCTAACATTATACATCATGCTTTTGACTTTTCTAGGCAGCTAAGTGAAGATTCCTTTTGTACACTATTATCCTATTCCTGTTCTAATGGATTTCTGCTCTTTCTTTTGAATGGGCAATGGTATCCTATTACACTAGTGCTTCAAGGCTACCTATTACATTGCTACTCTCAAGTAGCTCTCCATTGCCCAAAAACGAAGGATTCCAGCCCTTAAGTACCCTTAAGTACCAGGTCATATTGTAATATTGTGTTGTTTGAGTCTTCAAACTAAAGTTCACACAGAATGTAAGTTGCACTGGAGTCTTTCACCCACTTTCTTCTCCAGAACAACGTTCATGTTGATTTCTAAGTAAAGCCTGTGTTCTCGCTTTCCTGTTAGAACAAAATTCACAAAGATAATACTCTCTCCACTAATTGGCAATTAGCCCAAACACAATCAATGTCTCTGCTAAAAGAATATAATACAATACAATATGCTTCATTCCATTTCATTAGAACATTACTTCCATTGAAATATTTACACGTGGAAATAAATATAGGCCAAGTTGCTAGAACCTATCATTGACAGATTGATTCCTTAAAATCTTAAGCTTAGTTCACAGATCTCATAGCTTCTGACTAAAAGTTCTTTTTACTACCATCTCTGTGTCCATAATTTAATTCAGTCAATATTTGTTGCTACACTTCTACAGGGGAAATTAGTTTACACTACATCAACAAAATTTGTAGTAATTTTATTGATATAGATTGGGATTGGAGTTATTAAATTGTCTTGCAACATTTCCCACAAAATAATATTCTACAATGCAGAAGAGAAGTGTTCTTTACCTTTAATTACTAGTTCATTTACCTTTAATTACTAGTTCATTGAGTTAAATTCCTGTTTTCTCTGTTGGATTGTCCATGAAGCATAAACTATAGACAGAAAAAAAAAATACCTCTTTCACTTAAATCAAGTAATGCAACATACCTGTCAGCATTTACAACACTGCTATGTAGTTAGTGTGCAGTAGCAACCTACCATGTTTCAGAATCATTTTTCATAATCTTTGGGAAGTCTTTGAGGAACATGAACATGTTGGCACTCCAGAAACTGATGCATTTGAGCTTTCTCAAACATGCCCCAACACGGTGTTGCAGACAGGAGTGGGAAGTCTTAAGGTTGCTTAAAGAATCACTGACAAATTTATCAGAAAAAGCTGATTTTTATACAGGCTTATGAAAGTGTGACTTAACAGAACTTGATGGCAAGGTTCAGTCTATTACTTACTATGTGGAAGGGATGTGTAGGAGATTGGAGTGACACAGGGATCAGGGGAAATTATTTATACACGGACAGGGGAGATTGAGTCAGGATTGGGTTGGACTGATTTGCACAGTGATCAGGGGAAAGAATGAGGAAGGTCACAAAATTTCTAAAGTTTTCTTTCTCAGAGAGGAGCCTAAGTGCAGCTGAATCCACTCCTAGTCCGAGACTTGGTCAACGGTTTATGACTAAAGGGTTTAGGTGCAGTTCTTTTAACACATAACTATGGGTCTGGTGTGATTCAGAATAACAGCAAATCAAGGTTGAATGACACTATTATAACAAATCACAAAATTGGATGATATGATTTTCCAGCAATACGTAATTAATCAATAATCAACAATTTGTTATAATTGAATACAGAGGTTCAATTAAGGGTTTAACAAAGTTTCTAAACTAAATTGCACACATATACACAGATATAGAGGTCAAACTATGTTAAGTTGTTAAATTTTGGTACCTCATGGTCATCAAACTGCACAAAAAGAAGCTGCAATGAAATATCCCTCCAATACATCCAAGACAGAATTGTAGTAAATTACTGTAATTTGATCTATTTGCCACAAAATAAGAAGTAGCAGAATACTTACTCTACTTCCTTCGTGACACACAGGTCTGCTACAATTCCAAAGAGCTCTGAAGGGCCTCATTTTAGGATCAATATTTTTAGGATTACAAGATGATTGACTTTGGTCAGTATTTTTCCATGGTGGTCACCATTCGAGTCACATCTTTGGTAACTTTCAGTAGTGGGCTTGTGATCCAAGCAGGAGGGGTCTCTGGTATGGTATCCAGGCAACAGAGTTCCAGGTATGGTTAGGGAGTACCTGATCATCCCAGATACCTGTACTTGCACTAGGACACCAAGGTACATAATTGTTTCAACTCACTGCCCCAGTAGGCAAGGTCAGAAAGTGCAGATTGTCTCAGCCCCCTGCACTTGCTATTGAAGCTAACAATGTTGGGCCCATTGCCCTTGTAACTAAAGCAAGAGCAATGTTAGCTGGTGCTGACATCTCAATGCTGCCCAGTTGGGGGGGTGGTGTCTGCACCACCACACATGGGTCATGGCAATCCCAACCACAAATACAGGCTGGGTGGAGAATGAATTGAGAACAGCCCTGCGGAGGCCTTGGGGGTATTGGTTGATGTAAAGATCAACATGAGCTAGCAGTGTGCACTTGCAGCCCAGAAAGCCAGCAGTATCCTGGGATGCATCAAAAGAAGTGTGACCAGCAGGCCAAGGGAGGTGATTCTGCCCCTTTACTCCACTCTTGTGAGACCCCACCTGGAGGACTGTGTCCAATTCTGGAGTTCCCAACATAAGAAGGACATTGAGTTGTCCAGAGGAGAGCCATGAAGATGATCAGAGGGCTGGAGCACCTCTCCTGTGAAGACAGGCTGAGAGAGTTGGGGTTGTTCAGCCTGGAGAAGAGAAGGCTCCAGGGACACCTTATAGTGGCCTTCAGTACATGAAGGGGGCCTCCAGGAAAGCCGGAGAGGGACTTCTTACAAGGATATATAGTGATAGAATGAGGGGGAAATGGTTTCAAAATAAAGAGGGTAGATTTAGACTGGATATTAGGAAGAAGTTCTTTCCTGTGAGGGTGGTGAGACATTGGCACAAGTTGCCCAGAGAAGTTGCGGATGCCTTCTCCCTGGCAGTGTTCAAGGCCAGGTTGGACGGGGCTTGAAGCAACCTGGTCTAGTGGGAAGTGTCCCTGCCCGTGGCAGGGGGATTGGAACTAGATGGTCTTTAAGGTCCCTTTTAACCCAAATCATTTTATGATTCTCCCTATACATAGCTTTGTGTAAACTTATTGACACCAAGTATCCATTCCCTTGAATGCAGGCTGAAACCACAGCAATGGAGCTATCATCTGTCAAGTTTATTTCAGCTCTGGCAGCCAACTGATAATATTTTGTATAAATTCAGGTTAACCATTTCCAGTGCATCAGCTAGTGAAGAAAAAACTAAGTACTTGAAACAAGATGCAAAAGTTTCTTCTATACTTTTCAGTTGGACTCTGACTACTCATCTTCAACATTTGCTTCCTATCATGGCTGGTTTTCATCCTAGTAATTTGTGAGGCACATATAAAGAGCTGACAACAATTTAAGTGCTGAAGAAGCAGCAAGCACGCCACTCTAAATCCAGACACCATGCTTTATCTGGAAGATGATACTTAGGATCTTTGGCAACAGAATTTGTAAAGGGACACTCAGTCTACTGCACAGAGGCAGGGGATAGAAAAGGCTTTGTTTAAAGGAAGCAGGGCTTGTGGGAACCAGTTTATCCCTTTATCTTCCCAACAAATAGTCAAGGACTGAAAGAGAGGTGGGTCGAAAAGATTAATTCTTCTTTTGCTTATTTGATCTCCTGCAGCCTACTGGCCAGCTTCTGTATACTCTTCGTACAGAACTTGCATCTACTAGGGGTTAAAAGAGACTAAAGACATATGAAGTGAATACAAATCAGAGTATTTCATTCAGATCTAACCAAAGCAAAAGAAAAACCAAAAGCCTTAGAAGATTCTGATCATTATCTAATAAGCACTTAGCTTCAGTTTTCAACAATTTAGTGGACTTTGTATCAAGACAGCCTGTGAATGTACCCAGAAGCTAACAGGATCGTGAGAAAGAAAAGTGACTCCACTGGCTAGGTGGGACCCAAGTCTCAGATTTAGACTTCTGCTGCTTCAGACTTCCTGTCTTTGAGCAAGTCACTTCAGATTTTACCCAGGATTCACAGCAGTATTTAAAAGCTAAAATTCAAACATAAAAGTGAAACGCTTCAGAGGAATAAAGAAAGCTGAGACAAATAGAAATCATTCCATACAGAACCTGATCTTCATCACATTGAAGTTCATTCACCCCATGCACACAGGGATCCATGCAAGGTAAGCAGAAGAGCTTACCATACAAAAGACAGCTTCTTGTGATCAGCTGCGGGGGTGTAGGGACTTCACTACTCCAATATGAAGTCAGCAGAAGAACCTCTTTATTTACTTTAACTCTCCTTTTATACATTCGTATGGGCCGCCGAGAGCGTACACAGTGATTGGTCGCCTCCCCTGTATGTGAGGCAGGCATGGTGTTAGGCTCATTGCCATTGGTCCATGTCCCATCACTCCTCATTGGTCTATGCCTCTTCTGGTAGTGTGCCAGTCCCGTGACCGGAAGCATACCCAGGTGACCTCCGGCATTGCTCCATACCACTTCCGGTGTCCGGCTGGAAGCAGATGATGCTGTTCCCTTGTTCCTATCCCTTGAGATGACTCCTAATACATATGGCTGCGTGGTTAATCACAAAGCTATCGAGTAGCTGGTTCATTATATGCCATTGACCTACCCCTACAATCAGCCTGAATTACATTAAAGAATTCCACCTCTTTCCACCCAGCCTTGTCACACACTCCGAGTCCTGAATGCCTGAATGACCGGTATTTAACAGAGGAAGAGTCTTCCTCTTGTCTTTCAGAATCTAGTTTAAAACATTCTTCAAGGCATAGTTTATTAGTGCTAATATAGTTGTCCATGGAGAACACACACTAATTTAAAAGCTACTCTCAAGTATGTGCGTTGTCAAAAATAATTTGGTATCATACAGCGGCATATTCTTCATGCAGCATATTCCAGTGTTAAATTCTCTGGGCAACCATGGGATTTGCAAACCTCTTATTAACTGAGCATATTTGAGAGTATCTCTCCTTTCTACCTCTTACAAAGTTTTTAACTAAGAACAAACCTTTAGTGGCTGCAAAAGGTGTTCTCCTTTGAAGAATATCAAGTATCTAGATGGAGTGGGGTCCCTGGCTAGGTTCAGGGAAATGATCAGACTTTAGAGTTCAGAGGAAGTGCAGCACCATAAACTGCAGCAGGGCTCTAAAAGGACTGCAAAGGGGTTGCAAGCACAAGTAAGGGCTGCTTGAAGTATACTTGTGTATGACTGTGGCTGGGGTCTCCTGATCTACTGATCAGACCCTCAGAGTTAGAGCTACAATAAAGAAAAAGAGAAAGCACTGAGCAAGCTTTAGAGGGTTGATGAAAAAGTGCTGTCAAAGGAAACTGGGGCTGCAAAGTTTTCCTCTGTGGATTACTGGCTCTGTAAATGGAGTGAGGTCCCAAGTCTATGGTCCCAGCTAGGGCTCAGTTTAGGGTTGAAAGAGTGCATAATCACCAGCTGAAGGTAACTGAAAGAAGATAAAGATTCTTCTTTGTCCTTAGTGAACTATTTCATTAGATATTGTTACTGTTTTTATTGTCTTCTCCATCCTTTGTTGGAGAACCAGGATAGTATGGGGAGCACAATTACAGTTTGCTAAAACTCATGAGCTAATACAGTTGATACAATATGTTACGGCAGGATCAGAGAGAGGTATTGGAATAGGTTGGCCAGGGAGGTGGTGGAGTCACTGTCCCTGGAGGTATTCAAGAGGTGTCTGGATGTAGCGAGGGATTATATGGTTTAGTGGTGATGTAGGTAGGCGGTTGGGCTGGATGATCTTGAAGGTCTCTTCCAACCTTGATGATTCTATGATTCAATGATTCTATAACTGCATCCCAGTGAGAAGAGCTCAACACCTCCCTCTCCACTTCCCTTCCTCAAGAAGCTGCAGAGAGCTGAGGTCGCCCCTCAGTCTCCTTTACTTCCAACTAGACAATTCCAAAATCCTCAGCTGCTCATCATAGAACATACCTTCCAGCCCTTCCGCCAGCTTTGTTGCCCTCATCTAGACACATTCAAGAATCTTCACATCCTTCTTATATAGTGGGGCCCACCTTAAAGTGAGGCTGCATCAATGCTGAATACGGTGGGATAATCACCTCTTTTGACCAACTGGTTATGATGGGTCTGATGCATCCCAGGATGCAGTTTGCCCTCTTGGCTACCGGGGCATACTGCTGACTCCTGTTGAGCCTGCTGTCAACCAGCACCCCCAGATCCCTTTCTGCAGGGCTGCTTTCCAACCACTCCTCTCCCAGTTTATACTTGTGCCTGGCCTTACTCCATCCTAGATGCAGAATCCAGCATTTAAATCCATTAAATTTCATCCCATTAATCATTGTCTAATGCTCCAATCAATCTAGATCCCTTTGCGAGGCCTCTCACCCCTCAAAAGAGTCAACAGCACCTCTCAGTTTGGTATCATCAGGAACCTTGCTAACAGTGCATTCAACTCCTGCGTCCAGATTGTTGATAAACACATTGAACAGAAATGGCCCTAGAATTGAACCTTGAGGAATATTGCTGGTGACCAGTGGCCAGCCAGATGTAGCACCATACACTATAAGCCTTTGAGCTCTGTCCTTCAGCCAGTTCTTCACACAGCAGACAGTAAACCCACTCATCTCACAGCTGGACAACTTGTACAGAAGGATGCTCTGAGGGACAGTATCAAAAGCCTTACTAAAATCCAGAAAAGCTGCATCTGTTGCATTCCCTTCATCTGCTAGCTGAGTGACCCTATCATAGAAAATACCATAAAGCAAATAGTTTAGGGAGGAAGAGAAGAGACAAGTGCTATATATAAAATTATGAAGTAGTTTTTCTTTAAGATTGCTGAAATTCTGCATTCATATATGTGCAAGTTTGGAAATGACAGCACTCAACAGAACAGGTTATTTTATTTAGAAAATGATCTCTAAATAATGCTACAGAAATAAGATTGTCACAGCTATTTAAAGGAACTGCCATCCAAATACTAAAGTGTGTCTTTTGGACTCAGGATATCTTGGTACAACTCCCTCTTCAGTCAGAGGCTTCTGCATCCAGATACATAAAATTATTTAGGTAATTGAAATTAAAGGAAGATAGATATTTAAAAGACAATGAGAAACTGAGATTCAGTGTCTCATTTCCTCAGTTCCTTGTCTGTCATATAAGCCTTCTCCTACATCATCAGTGCTGTGAGAGAATAAATATAAGAGGGAGTGAAAGTATTCCTATCATTGCTAATGTATAAATCATGCATAATATATGAATATATAGAATTCTCAGTCTTATATGCATCCAAATGGAAACACAGAAAATAATGATTAGAGCCTTACTGTGAAAAACTGTAGACAGACAAATAACAATATGGTTCTGTATCAAACAATTCACAATGCTAGGTGTTGATCCTGCAATTACTTATGCACAGCCAAAACTTTAAGAACATAAGTAGTCTACTGACTGAATTACAATTCCAACAAGTGTTTCTGCAATCAAAACCAAATTATTTGATGAGAGACAACAAGTGGATGTACCACCCAGCCAGGGAAGAATAGTTTCTGAATCATTTCTGAACTTAAGCGTGTTAATAAAGTCTCATTTAAAACATTTTCATTATTTTTTACCCAAGGGACTAAAAAGTATTTATGCACTCAGAGTTTGATTTAAAAGGATTCTACTAGCTAGCACTCTTTCAAATGCAATCACAGAATTCTCTAGCATGGTAGGAGCTAATTATCCAAAATTGCTAATTGTGACTCTTAGTTATGTTACTGCTAGTCAAAAGAAGTTCTGCCTAATCCATATTTCACTGGAACCTGTCTGCACACAAGCAATGAAGGAAAAAAGAGGACTTCTTACATCAATGAGTATGAAAGGAGAACCAAAGCAACCTCAGTTATTCATCCAAAAACAAGCTCTGCTCTTCAGGACATCATGCTTCATTTGTCTGCTGATGCTTTGTTGACACCAGTCAAGTCTTTTCACTACTATAACCTTTACACTCCACAACCAATGTTCCGATGGCAAAGCCTAACAAATCTCATCATGAAGAAAGAGGCTTTACAGAGACTCTTTTGCATTGCATTTTTTTAATGTGAGCTGCCAACTTCTTTGGCCAGGTGTCTATGGTAATACAATAATTAATTCACTAGTATAAATTCTTGTCAGGAAGCATGGAGGTTTTCACTGTGTGATCTCACCTGATTAAACAAACCACCTAAACAGAAAGATTCTCTTTTTCTGTAGTGATTTCCATTAAGAAATTCCAGCCTTAGCAATGACCTATAAGATTTGTGTCATAATGTAAAAAGAGTTTCTGCAGCTTTTGGACTTAAGTGACCTCAAAAAAGACTTTCATTATTGCTCTATTTATAGTCAATCAAAAATGATGTAATCACTAATTTAAAGAGCAAGCTTTTTCAGTAAGATGATTTTCAAACTAACATGTTCACATCTTACGGTCAGTCAATTTTCATAACTTTTTTAATGCATATCTGCCTTAGCACTTGTCATAAGGAATTGTGTTAGTGGATTAGTTCTGTGTTTCAGAAGCAACTCAAGAAATTCTGTAGTATGCACTGTACAGAAAGTTCATGTTTATTTCTGTCCTACAGGTTGGTTTATAGTATCAGGCACAAGGTTTTAAATTTTTTAAGCTAATTCATGTTATTCCTCCAGTCTTTCATCGCCAACTCCATATCCCTCATCTTCTCCACCCTTTCAAAACACAGTTTACACAAGGCCCTAACTCAACATACCACTTTCAGACACTTCCTTGCTCCTCCTCCTTTCTGTCTTCCGTGTCAGGATCCTCAACTGCACAAGTCACTTTGCTATGATTTTGTCCTAACTCATTAAAAATACCTTTTTTTCCATCCCAGTGAACACACAACAACAGAACTACCTGAAAAATAAGACTTCCAAACTTCCATCTTCAAATATGATAATTTTGAAGCAAGCTAACTCAGATTCTGTTGCAAGATGAAGCTGGTTTGTGTATATGAGTTACCATTTATTTTTTTTTTCTTGATCTACTAATAAGGATCCATTGAAGATTTTTTCCTTCATCTTTTTGATACTGTTGCTGCTTTCCATATACATAATAGATCACTAGTCTGCTACTCTTATACTACTTACTTTTCAAATTACCTCTTTCAATTAAAAAAAATGAAAGAAAGAAAAGGAATCAGGGATGGAGCATTATCAGACAAGAAGGACATTGAGCTGTGGGAGCATGTCCAAAGAAGGGCAACAAAGCTGGTGAAAGGTCTAGAGCACAAGTCTTATGATGGGTGGCTGAGGGAACTGCAGTTGTTTAGTCAGGAGAAAAGGAACTTCAGGGGCTGATGTTGGCTACTAATTAATAAGTAAAATTTTGGGAAAATCACCTGAGAGAGAACAAAGAGACACATAGAATAATAACAGAACTTGCAAAACACTAAGATAGCAAAAATTAGAGAAAAACACATCCCTAGGAGTCAACAACCTGTCCTTGAGAAACAGGCCTACATGACTAATGAAAGGGAGTACTCTCACAACTTACCTTGGTGTGAGAATGTCTATAGCCTTAAGAGCTAAGTAGAAACCACCGATTAATTAGAGTTAGCTCATTAGTATACTATTAACATACTCACCCACAGGCTAGAGGGACCCC
>VZRW01006603.1:0-16371 GCA_013398125.1 Aegotheles bennettii
TACATGCCATCATCCTACCCCAATGGGTTGGGTCTGATCCCTTGATTGTCCTGAACATGCCATGTGATGACAGTCAGGATGATCTGTTCCATGACCTTTCCTGGAGCATATGTCAGGCTGACAATCTTGTAGTTCCCTGGATCCTCCTTCCTTCCCTTCTTGTTAAATGGTTGTCACTTTTACTAGTCTTCAATCCTCTCGGACCTGCCCACTTAACCAGGACTGCTGAAAAATAATGAAGAGTGGCTTGGCAAGCTCCTCTGCCATCCCACTCAACACTCTCAGGTGGAATTCATCTGGACCATAGACTTGTGTATGTCTAAGTGGAGCATCTGGTCTCTAAGTGTTCCTGGATTGTGGGAACTTCAATCTGCTCCGTATTTCTGCCTTCTGACTCAGGAGACTGATTACCCTGAAGAGAGCTAGTCTGGTTGTTAAAGACTGAGGCAAAGAAAGCATTAAGCATCTCAGCCTTTTCCTCATCCTTTGTGACCATGTTTCTCCCTGCATCCAATAAAGAATGGAGGTTGTCCCTCACCCTCCTTTTGTTGTTAATATATTTGTAAAAACTCTTTATTATCTTTTAGGGCAGTAGCCAGATTTAGTTCAAGCTTTGCCTTGTCCTTTCTAATTTTCTCCCTATATACCCTAACAGCTTCCTTGTAACCCTCATGAGTTGTCAGTCCCTTCATCCAGAGGTGCTAAATTCTCTTTTTTTTTCCTGAGATCACACAAAATTTTCCTATTGAGCCAGAGCAGTCTTCTTCCCCACTGATTCATTTTTTGGCACAAGGGAACAGCCTGCACCTGTGCCTTGAACACTTCCTTCTCAAAAAGTGTCTATCTGTGGGGGTAAGTCAATGGCATATGGTGAACCAGCTACTCGATAGCTTTGTGATTAGCCACGCAGCCATATGTATTTGGAGTCATCTTGAGAGATAGGAACAAAGAGACAGCATCGCCTGTTTCCAGCCAGACACCGGAAGTGATACGGAGGTCACCTGGGTACGCTTCCGGTCACAGGACTGGCACACTACCGGAAGAGGCATAGATCAATAAAAGGTGATGAGACGTGGACCAATAGCAATGTATATAACACTGTGTCCGTCCTCACGTATGGGGGATGCAACCAATCACGGTGTATGTTTTCGGCACCCAATATGAGTGTATAAAAGCAGTGAAAAGGTAAATAAAGTGGTTCTTTTGCTGGCTTCATACTGAAGAAGTGGTAAAAGTTCCTTACCTCCGCATCCATCCTTCCTGGACCCCTTTCCCCTTCAGTACTGATTCCCAAGAGACTCTCTCAACCAGTGTCCTAAACAGGTCAAAGTCCTGTTGACCCTCTTCCTTAACTCTCTGGGAATCGAAAATTCGATCATTTCATGATCACTGTTCCCAAGACGACCTCTGACCCCTACATTGCCCACCAGTTCTTCTCAGATCTAGCCAGGCATCACCCCTAGTTGGCTCACTTATCAGCTGCATCAGGAAGTTATTTTCCATAGCCTCCAAGAACCTCCTGGATTGTTTCCTATCTGCTGTGTTGTAATTCCAGCAGACATGTGGTAAGTTGATGTCCCCCACAAGAACAAGGGCTAGCAAATGCAAGACATCTCCTAGTTGTTGGAAGAATGTCTTATCAGTGTCTTCATCCTTATTGAGTGGTCTATAGCAGATTTCTACTAAGATATCTGTCTCATTGGTCTTCTGCTTTATCCTTACCCATAAACTTTTCACCTTCTCGTGTCCAACATTAAGTTCTTGGCAGTCAAAACACTCCTTAACAATATAACATTACTGCACCACCTCTCCTGCCTTGCTTATCCATTCTAAAGAGCTTGTAGCCATCCATTGCAGCACTCCAAACATGCAAATAATCCCACCACATTTCCATGGTGGTGACTATCTCATGGTTTCCCTGCTACACAATGGCTTCTAGCTCCTCCTTTTTATTGCCCATGCTGTGGGCATTGACATATATGCACTTGAGCCAATCTACAGATCTCGCCTCTGACACCAGTATGCCATCCCCAGGCTTATCCCTAGCAGTCCTAGTTTGGTCCCCTTCCCCTTTCAATTCTAGTTTAAAGCCCTCTCAAAGAGGGCTGCTAACTCCTGTTAAAAGATCCTTTTCCCCTACTGAGATTAGCGCACTCCATCTCTTGCCAACAGGCTGTGTTGTGTATACCGACTTGTGGTCAAAGAACTAAAGTTCTGTCTGTGACACGAGCCCCGGAGGCATGCATTAATTTGTACCATTCTCCAGTTTCTTCCTTCTTCCTTTCCTGCAGCTGACAGGCTGGAAGAGATTACTTGTGCTCCCAATCCCCAGATTAATGTCCCCAAGACCCTAAACTCTTTCTTGATTCCTCTCAGGCTTCTTGTTGGGATTTCCTTGCCACCCACCTGAAAAACCAGCAATGGATATTAATCAGAGGGGTGTAGCAGGCTGGAGACTTTCTTTTTAATGTCTCTTCCCCGGCCCTAGGGAGGCAGCTTACTTCCCTATGGGTTGGGTCTTGTCAGTAGATTGGGTCCTCCATTCCTCTGAGAAGGGAGTCACCAATGACAACTACTTGTCTCTTTTTCTTGACAGAAGAAGTTGTGATACAAGTAGACTGACTTGCCTTGGGCTGCTCCTCCAACCTGGACGGACTATTGTCCTTATTGTCACAAGTTTGTCCCTCTATTTCTAGGGCCTCATACCTATTATGTAAGCGCACCTGAGGGGGTGCTGTAGAATGGGAAGTGGTATGCCTGTGACCCTGAGCAGGAACCTGCTTCCATCCTCTCTCATCTCTTTATTTGTCTTCCTTAGCCTGGTGGCAGGGGGGTAGAGGTCCCATTCTTTCTTGCGTGGTGGCTGCCTGATGCATCTGCCTCAGGGATGGTAGAGCACCACTCCACCAATCTATCTCCTCCTCGGAGACCCTGCTATTTTTAATTTCTCCACTTCATCTCGTAGCTCAGCCACCATGCTGAGCAGGCCATCCACTTGGTCACATCTTACACATTTGTTGTCATTACAATAATCTATTACCAGTGACAAGCTCTGGTAATCCCTACAAGCAGATACCTAGAAAGCTGCTTGCCTTTGTGTCGGCTCTGTCTGGGTTGCTGCATCCTTCCTGGCAGATGCAGGGGTTGCAGCTTTTGTCTAAGTGGCCACCATCTCCATGTTCCTTCTTAGAGGGTGACTACCTCTAAGATTTTCATTGTCACTGCTGGAGTTTGCTTTGCTAACTACTCACTGTCCTTAGCAGTTCTCACTGCCTCACCTCAGCTCTCAGCTCACCTCCCTAGTATACAGCTCCACACCGCCCTGACGCACAAACTGCCTCAAGCAAACTGACCTGCCACGCCATAAGCCGCCGGGCCATGACCTCACCTTCATGCCACTCCCTCACTGCTGGGCTGTGCCCCTGTTTCCACACTCTGGGAACTCACACTCCTTAGGGCCGTTTAAATCTCCTGCATGGATCCTGGCCACTCCTCCTCCACTCCTGGTTGTTCTCACGGGCTTTGTGACCCCAGTGGGGCTTGCGCATGTGAGTGGGGCAGTCCCTGAGCTTTGGAACTCTGCTGTACAGCGTGACCAAACTTTCAGGCTTACCTCGCCTCAGCTGCTGCCACTGTCGTTGCCTCCTCGCCAACTGTACAAATACAAATATGCATTTGTGTAGTCAATTTAGGTATTTATCCTGAAAAAAAAATGTACATGCATGTCCATAGGTTTTCCTTTAGAAGTATAATAGGAATCAGTCAGAAAGATTACACAGTACATGGTTTTCCTTTATGAGCTGGGTATAAAGCTACCAAACAAGGAATCCTTGGGTGAATTTAGGCAACTTTTTTAGCTCTCTGCACATTTTTTAAAACAATGTCTAGTGAGTGGCTTGTCAGTTTTGTGCACCTATATAAAAGTTCCAGGATTAATTTTGACATTTTTAAAGGCTTACATAATGAAATTAATAATTTAAAATGAAGGTCAAAGTGACAACATATAGAGTTTTATCATTTGTTTAACTAATTTCACTATGTAAGAGGAGTTGCCATGTGATATCTTCTCCTAAGAGAGTACTCAGATTGACTTAGTAATTGCATTCATTGTTTTGAATATCCTTCATGTGCCTTTCTATTTCTCTCCTTAAATGAAAACATTTCAATATTTTTTCCTGATTTTAATAATAACAACTTTAATTATTAAGTGCTTTTATTTATCCTTTGATGGAAGGTACACCATAAATGCATCTAAAGCATATAAATGCTTTCAGACATCAATTGGAACTATTGTGTGCTTGAGGTCTGGGGTTTGCGTTTTTTAGTTCTTTGAGTTTGGGGTTTTTTTTGCACCCAGATGAAAGTGTCATAAAGTTGACTTGAAGTTCACCTAAGACACTAAAAAGAGAGAGAAAAAGAATATTAATTTATTTTTGTTAATCTTTTTTATTAACATTGCCCTGTGTCTCAGATACTATGGAATAGAATTCTTCTCTGTCACATTGTGGAAAGCAGTCTACAAAACAAAGATGTTAAGTTCCATAGAAATCTACAAAGTTTCTTAACAGAAACTGCACCTTTCACTCTGTCCTTAGTATTACCTACATACCTGTAAACCAGGGCTGGCCAGAAGCAGATTTGATGTCACTCTTTCTGCTGAATACAATAGTAAAGTTCTTTTGTACAAGGATTTTCTCCTGAAGGTAGTATATAACACCTGTATTTGTCATGGGCACTATGAGTTCATGAGGACATGTTCTGTGTGGCTGGATGGGCACAGTCCATTTCCCAGAGCCCAGCAATCCTGTGCCCATTCAGTGGACTCCTGGAAATGGGAGCTCTTCCAGCCAGATGCTGCTATCCAGGTCACCCCTAGTTTTTTCTGTGTCTTTCAGAAGCTGATGCATTGAGGAATGGTTCCTGCCAGTTCCTGATAGTTAGCACACCTTCCAGGTGGGCATATTGTGGAAAGTTCTCTCTGATCTCTGTAACAAGACACCTTTTGTTATTATGTAGTTATTATTTTAATGTATGCTAAATATGCAGGAATTTTGGATTAATCTCTCCACGTCCAGTTCAGCTGCATGGATTAACTCTCAACAATTTTTGAATATCATATTTAAATGTCATCAGGATAAACAAGCTGATGATATGTAATTTACAGATGGATTTTAAAGTTTTAGGTTTATTATGGAGTTTCTAACTTTCTTTTAATATCAAAACTACACATCCCACTTTCAATGTGCCTCTGCACCTGCTTTTTTTTCCTAGATCTGCATTATTACATAGTCAAAATCTTTTATATGAGGTGCTCCAATAAGTGTTAATCACTTTAAATCCTCCATTTCACCCACCCACACACTTAGGGCCCAATTTGCTCTAGCTTCATGCATCATTTGTTCTTAAAATCTGTGGAAGTTGCACAAAAAAGATTAATAAAGCAAAATCTACAAAGCATAAAGGACTCTTACTATCTTACATTCACTCTGTGCAATTGTTTTATCTTTAATTAAGCACTATCAAAAAAACAAGTTTTCTTTACCATGCTAAAGAAAAAGGTGTTTTAAAATCTTAATTAATTAAATAAATGTCCCACTTAGAAAACAGTCTAATATTTTAGAAGAGGTAAATACAACATAACTTTTGCTATACATGGGTTGTAATCCAAAATATATTATTCTTTTTCCCAGTCCAAACCCAGAATTTTAAAAAGGTATTGTTGGTTTGAAAATATTTTGAAAACTATTTGCAATCAATATTTTTAATGTAGCTGTTACAAAATAAAATCCTAGCCTTAGTTCTGCTTACATAGTGTATATTAGATAAGCCATATCTAATACAGTAGCACTTGAAGGCTATAGACATAGAAAAGACACAAAGCTTTAAACACGTTGAAGTAGAATTTTCAGCTTTGAGACTTATAACAAAGCAAGACTTATGGAGACTCTTGAAAAGAATCCAGAATTTTTTCTTCCTGCTTTCTATAGGAGTTTGCAACAAAATGTCTCTTTGCAGAGCATCATTGCATTTGAACATGACACTTTGACACAGCTCCTGTGATAGTCCATGTTCATTAATGCAGATATGATGTATTAAAAGATAAACTTTATATAATAATTAGGTAAGTATATTTTAAAAAAAGATACAATATCAGAAAATGTCAAGTGTATTAAACCACATTTCACATTTTAGATCCTCCAGTCTGTGAAAATCGTCATTTTGCACAAGAAGGTGTGTTACAGACTGATGCGGAAAGAACCAAAATACTGAAACACCTAAACACTGTTCTCTGCATTCCTGTTTATACTTTGCACAACTAAATTCCTCACTGTCCTTCTATCTTTACTCCATAATAAAGCCAGGTGTCTGCCTTCAAAAAGAATTCAGAAGTTTGAACCATTGTTCTCTGAATTTTCTAAAGAAAAGCAAAAAAAATGTCATTAATATAAATGAAAGGGCTTTTCATTATTAGCACCTAATTGAAATGATTCTCCAGAGCATTATATTAAAGACAATTTAGGTTAGGTCTGCCTCTACTGATGTGGATCTTATTTTCAGTGTTATACCATACCCATTTTGAAATTCATGTTCTGTGTTCTGGCTTTTCATTGTTTGAATAAGCTAGCCCTCTTTTATTGGTACAGTTTAATTTAATGATAGCATGTCCATTACTTATTATCATAGGCTCTTTGTCATATTTTAGTAGGACGTAATAACAGAATTTTTAAGTGGAGGTTATGCTAGACATTCAGACTCTTTCAGAGGTTGTATAATAATTTTCTTTTTCCTTGATAGGTGTGCTTAGTTTTATGGCTTGAAAATGTGTTTTAATTCAATTTTACTTTCTAGGGTGGGGTAGTAAAGTTGGAGGTGGACCTGTAGGAAAGGTTTTATATATATAAAATTAAACAGAAGCTTTGGCTTTATGCTGGTTTTAACAAGAGGATAGAGAAAAAAAATAATTTCTTTTGAGGCACCGTGGGGAATTTTGTGTAAACTTAAAGCATTTTTAGTGGTAAAATTGATTTTTTTTTAGGTTGGGAAAGCAAAATGTACATATTAAAGTGGAAGCAGGAGCTGAAGGTCAAGGGGTAAACTGTCTGATGCAGCACAACTCAAGCTAAAAGTCATTCCTTTGATCTGTGACATAGAGCAAAGGGAGCTAAAGGCAGAGTCCAGTGTTAGAGGGATGTTTTAAGATACTGGCTGCCTAAATGTTACTTAAGATTTTTTTCTGCTTGGTTGTTCTGTATGCTTGAAAAGCATTTAAACCTTAACTTCTTATTTTAGGGGTCCTGCCTCATGCTAGGAGGTACAATACTTTGAAGTTTTATTGGTCTAGGACATAAAGGATTACCTGTAAGTAGGAGCTACCGGTTAGGATCCTGACTTTCTCTCTAGCATGCTTATATTGGGTTAAAAAGGCTAGAGTAGTGTGAAGGAAGCATGATATTTTTGGTTTTCCTGGCTTGGCCATCCTTAGGACTGTCAAGAATTCCTATGTCTTGACAAGATATCTTGTATTTTGTTTTATAGTGAATATTACCAGGACAAAGTCTCAGCAGATATCCCAGACCCTTGTAGACCACCCAAAAGAATGTGCCACAAAAAAGTCTGGCCCTTACAGCTGCTTCTCTATGGACCAGGACCATAAGTAAACTTACCAAAAGATATTTTGAAGATTCTAATTTTGTATATATTAAATTCTACCTTGCATTGAGCTCAGTGTCTTGGGTTGGTGTTCTTTCCAATAAATAATAATTAATATTATTAATAATATTAATAATGATTAGTAGTGTCACATTTTTTTTATTGAGATAATTGAGGCTGTGATTTGTCAAAAGCTATCATTTTCCAATCTTGTAAATGCTACTGCATTCATCCACCCATAGGAAGATTACTGATGAAATCCCAGCTATTAATCTTTCTTGTTTTATGTAATGAACATAGAAGTTTACTCCCAACACTTCTAACTCATTGAAACTTCTTCAGCTGGCAAGTATGAAGCCCTTTCAGCTGGCAACAAAGAAGGACTAAATTTTCTGCTTCTAAACTAGGCAGAGAGCAAGCAATAGTTTTAACAATTTGGATTTATTCATTCATTAATTTATTTCTGGAAGAAAATATGTGTATTTATAGATGAAATACAGGAATGACATAGTTATATAGTATTTAGATAAATAATTCAATGAAAACTGATTAAAAATTGTATGAAAAAGGAAATGTTTCTCTTCTCACTTTTTTGAGCTGCATTTTCAAGTCTCTTTTCATTACTAGAACTTTTTTTTACTAGATTTAGGTCTCACCAACTGTGAAAAATAAAAAAGTCTGGGAAGCTATGCTTCATCTCCATAACATCTGTTTGATCAAACAAAATGTACTGAACTTCATTAATATCTCATTATAATGCATTTTTTTCACTTTCCAAATCAATCTTGGATGTCTTTGTCTACCTTTTTCATTTTGTCTTAAGCGTTTTAAAATACAGACAGCAGAAACAGGCTTACCATTCCACTTACAGCCTTCGTCTGTCATCCTGGAAAATTGGTTTGAAGCAATCAAAACCATGAAACACTTCATCATACCCTCCCTAGTCTCCTTCTGCCTGACTGCCATGTGACTTGTCTCTTGGACAGACTGGAGACTACGTATGAGCAATCAGGCAGTGATAACTTGTCAGAAGACCAGTCCTTGTGATTACTATTGCATGTGCTCCTGAGGACATACCCTGGGCACACCACAACCTGGACTTACCTCAGGCTTGTCCCCAGAAGGCAATGTAGACATGTACACTTATGCTGTACTGTGATTTTGTCCTAAAGATGGTTTTCTGCTATATAGAGGAACCTCTGCCTTTTCTTTCCCCTCATCCCCCTAGTTATGGTCATTCTGATTTTCTCATTCATCTTAAAAATGTACAGTGGTGCCACAGACACTATTACAGCTTGTTCTCCTTAGACCAGAATTATTTCAGGCCTGGAGATCAGTCATTCCTTTCCTGCAACCAGCTGTACTATTGATCACCCAATATTTATATCAATACACCAAAAATTAATGCTTCCTGAGCCATTATTCAAACAAGTTCCCTCAGTCATTAGCTTGAGACGCACATCTCATTTTTATATTGGTCCTGCAGGCAGAATGATCACAGTATTGTTTCTACATCTGTCTATACAATCTGAACAACCATTAGAGAAGATGACAGATAAGGCTATCAAATAAACATATTTACAACCAGAAAATCATATTTATATGTCAGCAAATCTTAAGTGTATCTAAATTCCTCATAAGAAAGAAAATGAGATTTCTTTACATGTTAATAATGTTTTTCTCCAATATAGTGAAAACTTTCTCAGAATCACAACATCATTGAGAGAGGAAGGGATGTCTGGAGGCCACCTCATCTAACTCCTGCTCAGAGCAGGGTCAACTAGGACAGGTTGTTCAAGTCTTTGTCCAGTCAGGTTTTGAACATCTCTAAAGACTTAGATGCCACAACTTCTCTGGTACAATATTTAGCCTAAGTTAGGCCTAGTTGACAATGTTGAGAGCACATCAGCATTAGTCTCCAAAATGTTTTTTAGTCCCAAACTGCAGCAGCTGGACAAGCTGTTCCAGTGTTCAACCACCCTTACAGGAATAGACTCTTTTTCCAATGCTTAAATTATTGTTTAGGGTTTTTTTAAATGAATGCTTCTATTCATGCCCATTGTCTCTTGTCCTGTCACTGATCACCACTGAGAAGGGTCTGGCTCTGTATTTTTACTCCCTTCTGCCAGGAGAGAGACTGATAAGATACCTCCTTATTTTATCAAATTCTATAATAATCTAAATCCTAATTTTTATTCAAAATCTGAATTGCACAACAATATTGTCTTCTAAATCCCTTACATTATTGAAAACAATCAGACCAGTTCTGGAGGCCTAAAAATCTTTGCAGCTCACCATAGCTTCTAGCATGACCTTATTAAGAGTTAAATATATTAAGGTATTTAATTAAGCAGTCACTCTCTGCCACAAATCTATACTTCCCTGATAGATTATAATAACTAAACATTTGCTCCTTATGACATCCTGACCTTCAGTCTATTGTTCTTACTGTTCTTATTACCCAAATAAGAAAAAAATAGATAAAGATTCCTTTTATTTTTTTTACTGCCCACACTATCTCTCTGCCTTGAAAAGGCCTAGAACTTCACAGTAGCATGCAGTACCACATCACAACTGCAAGTGACACTGCCATCATCCCAGTCCTTCTGCTGACACCTACACCACTACCCAAATGTTGCAAGATTCAAAGTATCTGTGAACCTCAGCTGTAATGTCAATCTGTTTGTGTAGCAGGGCCTAGTCACCATGTGAAAAGATGTCTCCTGGTTTTTTTACACTTTTCATGTTTTCAAAGAACTACCTTTGAGGCGGGACTTTCAGGGAAAAGAGAAGGAAATTTTAATTATTCCCCTTCAGAGTGACTGAACCCCCTTGTGCTTCTTAGATCTTGCTCTTCTTCATCAGTTCTGACCTCCTCCTTCATTTTTACATTGGTATTTAGAAACTGCCATGTGCAATCACTACTGACAAAAGCCATTGACCAAATGAAAATCACAAAATCTGGATGAGTGGAACTTGAAAAGGAGGAGGAGGAGGAGATTCTTTGTCATTGCCACCAGTGGTCCAAATGCTGAGTGTATTATTACATTTGAAAGACTTGCTAATTCCTTCAGCCAGACTTGGGAATGCTTGAAGGGATTACTTCTTGCTCTATCAAGGAAAGCTACTGCCCCCTAAACCAAGAAGTGAAGGAGACCGCATTGTAATTGATAGGGATACATCAAAATATCTTCTATTTCATATGTCGTAGAACAGGATCACTCAGGTATCAAGATAAGGTCCCCTGGTGGACCCAGCTGAGAAGCAGATCCACCAAAGCAGCTCCAGAGTGGAGACTGAAACAATTCATATAATTGAGGAGAAGGACAATTACAGAAAAAGACATTAGAACTAGCAAATGAGAAATAAAATATTAAAACCTCCTCATCTCCCTTACTAGGGGTTGGGCCTTCTCCAAAACTTCTGAATTTATTACTGTGGAGCACATTGCTTTATCCTCAAGAAAATCCAGTTGGTTAGATTGACCAGAATGTAGCTCTGGAGAGGGCAGAGCTTCTGCTATTGCTTATCTTGTAAGGTCCCTAACTGGGGAGGACTTGAAGATGATCCTGTGTTCTTTGCACCTATTGTCTCCATTGAAGCATAGGTTGCCTCATTGGCTGTTGGAAAGAACTCTTTTTGTGTTAGAGAACTCTTATGTGACAATTACTGTCATATTTAGGCAGGTTGAGGTGCTGGATTGGGCCTGCATTCAGGAGGGACTAAGGTTATGTAATTTCTTACTCAAATCACAGGGCTTTGATGACAGCTTCAACACTCTCTTTTGCTCTCTTTCTAAATTCTCTTTTAAAGGAAATGAGAAGTCCTGGCCCATCTCCTGAAATGCTCCCTGAAATATGCCTGGAATAGTCTCTGAACAGCTCACTATTGCTCCTAGAACACAGTGTTTAGAAAAACAGTAAATGAGGCAGAAATACCCCAGCCTGAAAGCTATGAAGACATTCAAGAGAAGCAGTTAGAGGAATACAGAATTGCAAAAGTGTTTTAAAAACTGATTGGCTTTGAAGTAAAACTCAGTGAAGGACACAAAGGAATATCAAAAGTATGGAATATCTTCAACAAAAAGATCAATTACTTCAGCTAGGGATCCTCATTCTGCAGAAGAGACAGCTAAGAAATATTGTAATAAAAATTCACAAATGCATGGGGCATGTAGAGATTGAGAGACTTATTGTTCATTTATTGTGTGTTTTGCATCACAGGAATGAGGGAGCAACAACTAAAGATGTAGACCCAGGTTCAGAGCAAGCCTCAAAAGGATGTTCTCCATGCTGCTGTAGCAGAGCTGTTGAACTCCTTGTCAAATGATGCTGTGGACTTCACTGAATTCAGGGACAGATCTTCATGTGAAAGAAATCTGTTAAGGGTTACTAAATAATGCAAAACAATATATATAGCTGGATTTGAAAATCCCAGTACTCAAAGAGCAGGGTGGAATAGCATAAGTGAGAAGTATTGTATCTGCTTGCCTTGGTTTTAAAGTTCTGTTGGCTTTTGCTTATGGTCACCATTAACTGTTCTTCTGTTCCTATATTCTTAATCATGAGTGATTGAATGACTGAAACAGAACTTTAAATACCAGAACCATATGAGTTATTGCAAATTGGACTCAGAACTCTACTGGGCAGCAACACAAGCTTACAAAAATAAATGGCATGGAACACTACTGTAAAGTTAGACCAGAATTTATTTCAAGAGAATCAGTCTCTTAATAATAATTGATACAACTGTTCTATTGTCAGTCCCTGTTAGGGTCCTTTTGACCCTAAATGAAAATTTGGCCAACCTATGTTGTTGGATTTTAATTTATTTCTATTATAAGTAGTTGGAAACAGTATGGTGCTTTAGAATTCAGTCTGATCAATAAAATTTGAATTAATCAGAAATTATTTCTGAGTGCAGTTTAAGAAATTATGACAATATGTTAATCTTCTGACATACCCTTTTTATCTATTTCATGTTTGCATTTTGCAGCAAGGATTGACCAAAACCAGAAGAATGATATTTTTATGCGTTAGAATAAAACTGTAATAATTCAACATCTGTTTTTAAAGAAATGAAGTGTACTATGGTAGCTGACTTAGGGTAAAAGTGAATTTAACATTCCTTATCTGTTTCAGAAGGGTAATGTATCAGTCCTAGCAGTCAAATGATCAGTTGATATATACTCAGAAGAAATAAAGGTTAACGCATTTGACATCTTACAGAAGGTTCTGCTTCTTCCTACCCCCTGCGACCCTAGATGCAGTCAGTTGTTTTTTTTAATTCATGACTGAGACACCATTGTAAAGAGTGGTTCTTCATTTGTTTCAATAATCACTTTTTAAATTTTTTTCTCTTTTCATTTTTTTCATTAGTGGTTGTAGCAGAAGGATCATATCTTCAACACTGATGGATACATTTTGTCTAAAGTCCAGTGCTTTGGGCCGTGTCTTTATTATTTTCCATCTTGCTTGTGTGTAAGGTCATCACACCAAATCTTTAAAAAGCTTTCCTGTTAGTTCAGAGGAAATACTGAAATGACTTTGTCATACTTTGTCATTTGCAAAAGATGAAGATACTACTTTAACCAACTTAAAATATGGAAGGTAAAATCGAGCTTGATAGAATTAACATGTGTTCTTAGATATTCTTTAACTGTACCAAGTAGTGAGAAAGATGTTTGACTACAAAAGTTTTTATATTTTTAAGTTAAATTAGAGTTCTGAATGTAACAGTGAGTGTTCAGGGATACATAACATTCTTTAGAAGTGTTGGGATTTAATGTGATGTGCCTTAAAAAAATGACTCCATTAGTATAGGCTATTCATTTAGAATTATATATAAGTGACACTTGTTTAGCAGACACACATTTATATGCTATCACACATTTATATTAGAAAAGGGAAAATTAGAGAACTTCAGCTGTCACTGGAAAGAAAGGACATGGGGTTTAGGGCAGTATTTAGTTCCCATGAGAACAGATTTTGGCCACAGAGAGAGATGAGCATTTGTGAAATGTCCGTCTTCTTGCTAAATGAAGTTTAATTGTATTAAACATTTGGGTTACATCTCCACAGAACACATGTGAGCAAAAACTATATATGTATATAGGGAAATACCTGAAAGGTATTAATAGAACCAGAGAATCATCAAGGTTGGAAGAGACCTTCAAGATCATCCAGTCCAACTGCCTACCCACATCACTACTAAACCGTATCACCCAGAGCCACACTCAGATACCTCTTGAACACTTCCAAGGACAGTAACTCCACCACCTCCCTGGGCAACCTATTCCAATACCCAATCACCCTTACAGTGAAAAATTTTTTCCTAGTGTTCAATCTGAATCTCCCCTGCTGCAATTTAAAGCTGTTTCCTCTCTTCCTTTCACTAGGGGCACGGCAGAAGAGACTGATCCCCAGCTCACTACAATCTCCTTTCAGGCAGTTGTAGAGAGCAATGAGGTCCCCTCTGAGCCTCCTCTTTTCCAAACCAAACAACCCCAGCTCCCTCAGTCATTCCCCATAAGACATATTTTCCAGTCCCTTCACCAGCTTTGTTGCCCTTCTTCGGACATGCGCTAGCATCTCAGTGTCTTTTTTGAAGTGATGGAACCAAAACTGAACACAGTACTCGATTCCAGCTACTAAGTCAACTTCATCAGGAGCCAAACTGGAATGCCTCTAATGCAAACACACATAACTTGGGGAATAAACACAAGGAGTTAGAGATGTGCATGCCTGCAGGGCTACAATTTTATTGGCATCATGGAGGCCTGGTGGGATCACTTCTGTAACTCGAGTGTTAGAATGAAAGGATACAGGCTCTTTAGAAAAGAAAGGCAGGGGAGACAAAGAGGAGGTGTTACCCTGTGTGTCAGTGACCAGCTGTAATGCATGGAGGTCCACCTGGGAACAGACAAGGAGCCAACTAAGAATTTATGTGTCAAGATTAAAGGGAGGACAGAGGACATTACAGTGGAGGTCTGCTACAGGCTGCCTTGTCAGGAAGACCGAGCAGATGAGGCCTTTTATGGATAAATAGGAGTAGCCTCATGTTCACAAGCCCTGGTCCTCATGGACAATATCAATCACCCCAATATCTGTTGGAGGGAGGATACAGCAAGGCACAAGCAATCCAGGACGTTCCTAGAATATGTTGATGATAACTTCCTTTCCCAAGAGATAGAGAAGCCAATGAGGAGAGGTGCTGTGCTGGACCTTGTTCTCACCAACAAGGAGGGGCTAGTGGGGAACTTGAAGCTCAAGGGCAGCCTTGGCTGCAGCAATCATAAAATTGTGGAGTTCAAGATCTTTAGGGCATCTAAGGAACCTGACTGTGCACAAGTCCAGGGCATCTGATGAGATACATCTACAGGTCCTGTGTGAACTGGCAGATGATGTTGCTAAGCCATTATCCATCATATTTGAGAAGTGGTGGTGGTCCAGTGAAGTTCCCATAGACTGGAAGAGGAGAAACATAAGCCCCATTTTTAAAAAGGGAAAGAAAGAAGACCTGAGGAACTACAGACCAGTCAGTGTCACCTCTGTGCCTGGTAAGATCGTGGAGCGCATCCTCCTGGAAACTACGCTAAGGCACACAGAAAACAAGGAGGTGATTGGTGACAACCAACATGCCAACATGGTTTCAGTAAGGGCAAATCATGCCGGCCAAATTTGGTGGCCTTCTGTGATGGGTTTACAGAGTTGGTGGAGAAGGGAAGAGCAACTGATGTCATCTACCTGGAGTTGTGCAAAGCATTTGACACATCCCGCACAACAACCTTGTCTCTAAATTAGAGAGGCATGAGCCTGACAGATGGACTACTCGGATAAGGAATTAGCTGGACTGTCTCAATCAAAGTGGAAATCAGTGATGAGCGGTGTTCCTCAGGGATTAGTATTGGGACTGGTTCTCTTTAACATTTTTGCTAGTGACATGGATGGTGGGATGGAGTGCACCCTCAGCAAGTTTGCTGGTGGCAACAAGCTGTATGGTGTATCCGACACACCAGAGGGAAGGGATGCCATCCAGGCTTGAGACTTGGGCCTGTACAAACTACATGAAGTTCAACAGGGCCAAGTGCAAGGTCCTGCACATGGGTCAGGACAATCCCCAGCACAAATGCAGGCTGGGCAGAGAATGGATTGAGAGCAGACCTGAGGAGAATGACTTGGTGGTGATGGTTGATGAGAAGCTCAACATGAGCTGGCAGGGTGCGCTTGTAGTTCAAAAAGCCAACAGTATCCTGGGCTATATTGAAAGAAACATGTCCAGCAGATCAGGAGAGGTGATTCTGTCCCTCTACAACACTCTCATGTGACCTCATTTAGAATGTTGTGTCCAGTTCTGGAGTCCCTAACATAAGAAGGACATGGAGCTGTTAGAGAAGGGCCACAAAGATGATCAGGGGGCTGGAGCACCTCTCCTATGAACACAAGCTGAGGAAGTTGGGATTGTTTAGCCTGGAGAAGTGAAGGCTCTGGGGAGACATCATAGCAGCTTTCCAGTACCTGAAGGGGTCCTACAGGATAGCTGGAGAGGTACTTTTTGTGAGGGCATTTAGTGATAGAACAAGGGGGAAGGGGTTCAAACTAAAGGAAGGTAGATTTAGACTGGATATTAGGAAGAAGTTCTTTACTGTGCAGGTGATAAGACACTGGAACAGGTTACCCAGGGAGGCTGTGTCTGTCAGCTCCCTGGATGTGTTCAAGGCCA
>VZRW01006604.1:0-52958 GCA_013398125.1 Aegotheles bennettii
TTCCTTTTCCTTTTTTCCTTTTCACTTTTTCTATTTTCTTTTTTCTTTGTTTTTCTTTTTCCTTTTTCTCTTCTTTTTTCTTTTTTTTCTTTTTTTTCTTTTTTTCTTTTTTTTCTTTTTCTTTTTCTTTTTCTTTTTCTTTTTCTTTTTCTTTTTCTTTTTCTTTTTCTTTTTCTTTTTCTTTTTCTTTTTCTTTTTCTTTTTCTTTTTCTTTTTCTTTTTCTTTTTCTTTTTCTTTTTTTCTCTTTCTCTTTTTCTTTCTCTTTCTCTTTCTCTTTTTCTTTCTCTTTTTCTTTTTCTTTCTTTTTTCTTTTTTTCTTTTTTTTTTCTTTTTTCTTTTTTTCTTCTGTTGCTCCATGTGCAAGATAGCAGCAAGATGCTTGGAATGATATTCATAGTGCTGAATTGATGTTATCAACAGTACCTCTGTTATCCTGTAGGTCACTTGTTATAAAGGACAAAGTTGTAAATCTAGTGAGGATCCTTCAGACACTAAGTCAAAGGTTAAAACAGGCTATAGAAAATAAATGGCTAAACTGTTCCCGTGGGAGCTTTATATGCACAGTATGTTGGTAGGATACGAGTTTCCACAGCAACCACAGATTCAATATCAGAGTGTAACCCTCCTACATTATGCTATATTACCTGTGATTCCTTATGCCTAGCTAATGTATTTGTATGGCCTTCTCACCTATTATGGTACTGAATATATTTTTCACATCTACCTGTTTTACTTTAAAACTGGACTCCTAAGGCACCTCATAAGCTGGAAGAGTTGTTGGAATTATGTGACTGGCATGAACACATCAGATAAACCAAAATGCTCATGACCTTGGTATTTTCAGGAACAGTCATCTTTACATGTGAATGAATTGAATTTGAATAATTTCTACAGGGTGCTATTTTATGAATAGCTGGGAGAGGAGATGGGAAAGTTTCATTTTATTTCCTTTGCTGTTATTTACTTTTCCATATGTAAGAAATTTTATCTGTGGTACTAGAAAAATGGTTTGTCCTGCTAATATACCCTCACCTCTTTCTCCATCAGGATATGGGAGGGTAGCCACTTACAAGCAACTTTAGAAGAGAGGTTTCTGGAAATTCCATTATTTATATAATTAAAAGTTTGAAGATCTTTAAACAATTTCTTATTTCAAGTAGTATATAGTCCCAGAGCCTGCATAGAAATTTATATAATATATCAGTAATAAGGCTAATGACTTATTATTGTGCTATATTATCACCTAAAATTGTATTGTCAAAGCAGCAAGAAAGAGAAGAAGGAGAAGAAGGAGAAGAAAATTGGGAAAGAATTAGGACATCTGTATGAAACTGCATATTTGAATCATCCATCAAAACACAAACTATGCAGACACAATTTCTAAGAAGTTAATGACAAGTAAAACACAGTATAGCCCACCATAAAGGGATATAAAAAAACCCCAACCAAACAAAAACCAAAACCAAAAAACATGTGAAAGAAAGCAATAGAATCGTTTGGAAATTGGTAATGTAGTATTTCCTCTCAAAAGAATAAGAATATATTCACAAAAAAAACAAACAAAAAAAAACCCCCAAACAAAACAGAGCTTTGGCAGCAAAGATTTCAAAAAGCAGAACTGATCAAAGGAAGAAATATTTACATCTTAATACTTTTTCAGTTTGTCCACCATACCACAGATGGCACAAGTTCAGTATGTGAGAATGAAACAAAGATGGAATAAAGACTTTTAAAGAAATGTACAGAAAACAAATATTTAAACCTGAGTGTACAGAGACATCCCATTTAACTGAGAAATGAAATGACCTTTCATTAAAGGAAGAAATAACAAATAAATCTTTCAAACCCCATGCACATTGCTGAAACACTGAACATATTTGTCTTCTGCCTTAAGACATAATAGAAGTAATTTTTTATAAATAATCCAGTTAGTTCCAGATCTAAGCTTGATGAATTCTGAAAATTACTACAGATGTGCTGTAGTATTCATTGCATACATTATAACAAAATAATTAATTACTAGGGGCAATTTTATTACATTTGTAGCAGAACAGTGAGATTCAGATGAGACTAAAATATAAAAAAAGATGTAATTCATATACACAAGATTAGTAATTTTTCAAGACAGAAATCTTTTAAATAGTTTTAAATTAGGTTGTATTTTTAATGCAGTATCTATTAGTGAACTTATGTATATTTATCTATTATTTTTTTGGTTTTTTATTGAGTAATAATGAAAATTAAAATGCTTTCCTATTAACAGGCCTCTAAGCCTTCTGTCCTTGAGATGTTAAATATATGTATAAAAATTACTCTTGTGGGCCCTACCCTGAAAAATCTGGTTAATGACAAATTTGTTTATGATTAGTCACATTTTCTTCAGTTGTTATTTGCAGATTAATTTCAGGTGCCTTTTCATCTATCTTGTATTAAAAATATTTCCTTTTTGGAACCTGTTCGAGATAGGTAAACATTCAGATAAAAAGTGAATTTTTTCTTAATTTTCTTTTGTCCAGTTCAAGTGAACTCAAAAGCTGATGTCCTATTTCTAAAGACACAAAGAATTGCAGATTACCAGAAATGCATAAATCACATCTGAACAACAACAACAAAAAAACCCCAAAACCTAAGCAATATACTGCATAATGCTCATTGTCTGATACAGCATTTAAACGAAAGGGGTTTTTTGTGAACAAATTAGAGTAGCAAGTGTGCTTTTTTTTCTTATCATGGAGATGATCAGCTGGTGATGCCCACCCACTTTTGTGCAGTTCTATACACAACAAAGTCTGAGCTGGGCAGTGTGCAGTGCATATGTTCTGACTAAGATAAGCTAAGTGAAACAAAACTTCTATTTTTCAAAGTCTTTTAGAACCAGTGAAGATTTAATCAGCACATATTGATTATATTGCTCTGTGCCCTGCCTCTTAATGACTAAGTCTGGTAGACTTTCACTTTATAAATCAAAGCAAAGAAGTATAGCATTAAAAAATACAGAGACAGACATTCTTTCCATGGATTTTGTGTTTTGAAAATACTGTAAAGAATATTACTTTGGAGATAGGAGAGCAGAAAATTAAATTAAATTTATAATCATGTTAACAATCAAACTAAGACTAGCATCAATATAAAGTAACATATAGAATACCAAATGTATTGAGAAATCGTAACAGTTACTGAACACTTAACTTGCACCTACAGTTTATTTTATTTCACTGGGAATAGTAGTTACTGAATGTGCAGCTGAAATTTGCTAGGATTTGTCTTCTACATAACATTTATTTATTTACTTTTAACAAATTAGCAGAAATATTTCAAGTATTGCTGAAATGTTTCAAGGCTACAGTCTCCTGTGACAGAACTGGATTGCAAACTTTAATTATGTGTTCTAAAATGCTACACTATCAACAAACATAAGAACTTTGGAAAGTAAATGAGAAAGATTTCTTAGGATTATTTTTTCCCCCTTCTGGGAATACTGGCATATTGTTCCATGTCCAGACAATATTGAAATTCAGGCAGTAATGCACAAGTGTTTTCTTATTTAGCTTCTATGTGTCCTAAATTATTTAGCTGTTGATAGTATTTGCTCTGTCAGATGGACTTGAAATCTCAAATGAAGCTAGGCTTCTGATGTTCAAGAGTACTGATATTTTTACTTTAGCTTTATATTTTCATATGGAAAATTTTGCTCTGTCCCTTGCCTTTTTCACTCAGTTCCTCCACACTGATTTATTTTGAAGGTCAGCCTTGGAACACGAATTTCACACTCTTCAGATGTGATAAAGAAATTCTTGAGAGGACTGCTTTACACATTTCACAATAATTTACACCATTCAGAGTATGGGATGTCCAAAGGCCTTTTCTGTAGAAAAACTCAGCTGGGAAAATCCCAAGGAACTGTAAAAAGAGATGACCTCAATTCCACCCCATATTTCCATAGTATCTAATGGAGAAGAAACAGTTTTTTTCTATAAATCTCCATCTTGCTGTTGGTGTCGAGTAACCCAATACCACACTGATACATACGAGGTCACTTTCAAAGATCAGTAAAGAACTGTCTCTTTACCTGTTAATCTACTCTCATGTTCTTATTATGTTCAACTTCCTATCTGTTTCTCTTCCCACAGCAACATATTTAAAAGAGCAAAATTCAGTCTACAATTAATTTTCTGTAATATTGATCATTATTTTTCCAAGTGTATTTAATATGCTTAAAAGGACACCTAGCAACACATACACTTAACTTGTATAATGAATATACTTTCACTTAGTTTTTTAATCAATAAGTTACTGTGCACATGACTTGGTCTTATTTAACAGGATCTTTCCAAGAAAAGAGGTAAAGTTCCAACTAACTTTGAACAGAAATAACTAGGTAAATATCTAAGGTTTTCTGTCAGACGAACCTGATGCACAGGAAAATGGTCCACGATGGCCTCACTCCAAAAAGTTTACATGAAGTTTCTTTCTGGCATCCAAGGTGGGGACGAACACAGCTGCAACCTCACAAATAAGCCTTTATATAGAACTCAAAAACACTTAGAAGGACAAGGGAAGAGACCAAAACATACTTGCAAAAACTGGAAATTCCCCACAGATATGTGAACAAATGCGCATGTGTGGCATAGTGTCACTGTAACTACTCCTCCTGGCTTAGGCTGGCCCCCTGAGTCAGAATGGGTGTGCACTTTTTAGCCTATAAAAGGTCGCACATCGATAGTTGCAAGAGACACAAGACATACCACTGAGGACCATGTTTCCTGTGCAGAGACACCTGCCACAGTAGAGCCTGCCCCCCCCACACACTTCTCCCAATGACTGCTAGAGCAGTCTTGGTCATCGTTGGACATCTGTTGGAGTTGGTAAGATAAACTCTAACCTTGTATTGTTTGTAACCTTGAGTGCTTGTGTGTTATAATCAATAAAACCCTTGTTTAGTACACGCTTCACCTCCTTGTTCTTAAATTGGAATCCCTGAACTCTGGAACAGGTTTATCATGGGGTTTCATCCCTGTAAGAAGCAATGGAGTGTACTTAAGCAGTTGAAGTGGGGGAATATTTTTTTGAGAGTTCACAGGATTATAGGAGATGGTGTAGACAGAGGAAAAAGAAATTCTATATGCTCCTGTAGATCACTGAATGAAACCAAACAAGAATAGTGAAGGTTGAAATATAAATATGCGTGAACATGCGGATGATGTATAATGAATTCTTTAAACAAATTCAGGAAAACAAAAGGAAACTAGCTGCTGCTACATCATCCCTCATCTCCACCTATTTGGAGAGTAGCCTCCCTCTGTCTGTGTAGTAAATTCTAATGCTTCCCTGTGGACTTTACATTTCTGGCCTTTTAATTAATTGTATAGTAGAAACCTGCTCAGTATATTGTAGACTCATGTGAATCTTATGAAGTTAACGAAGCCAAGTACAAGGTCCTGCACCTGGGTCAACACAACCACTGGTATCAGTATAGGCTGGGGGATGAAGGGATTGAGAGCAGTTCTGTGGAGAAGGACTTGGGGGTACTGGTAGAAGAAAAACTGGACATGAGTTGACAGTGTGTGCTCACAGCTCAGAAAGCCAACCATATCCTGGGCTACTTCAAAAGAAGCATGGTCAGCAGGTCGAGTGAGATGATTCTGCCCCTCTCCTCTGCTCTGGTGAGTACTGTGTCTAATTCTGGAGTCATCAGTAAAAATAGACATGGACCTGTTGGAGCTTGTCCAGAGGTCAAAATGGTCAGAGGGATGGAACATCTCTTCTATGAGGACTGACTGAGAGAGTTGGGGTTATTCAGAATGGAGAAGAGAAGGCTCTGGGGAAACCTTATTATAGGTTTTCAATACATAAAGACAGCTTATAAGAAAGATGGGGACAGACTTTTTAGTAGGACCTGTATCAATAGGACAAGGGGTAATGGTTTTAAACTGAAAGAGGGTAGATTAAGACTAGATACAAGGAAGAAATTTTTTACAATGTCGGTGGTCAAACAATGGAATAGGTTGCCCAGAGATGTTGTAGGTGCCCCATCCTTGGAAACATTAAAGTTCAGGTTGGACAGGGTTCTGAACAACCTGATATAGTTGAAGATGTCATTGCAGGGGTGGTCCCTTTCAACCCAAACTGTTCTATGATGGTATCAAAAGCAGAATTGGAAGAACAAAATTAAAAACTAGGGGATAAAATGTCTTAGTGAAGGCCTCTTTATCACTGGAGTAATTTTTAAATGATTGAAGGGTGATCAATGCATTCAAAAGTATTTGGAACTGTCCCGCTTTGGCAAGCGGGTTGAACTGACTGAATACTTCTGATCTTTCAATTTCTTGAAGAACATTCATGGTTTTTTTCATCCTTTCCTTTCTCACTTTATCTTCTTTTATTTCTCTCTCTCCCTTCTCTTGCTTTCTCCCACTCTCTCCCCCTCTCTTCTCCTTCCCTTCTCTCCCTTTCTCTTCCTCTCCCTCTGCCTCATCTATATAATTTCCCTTTCATACATACCAAACCATTGATTCCCTCTTGCTCTTGGTCCAAGTACTTTGACAGCCACCTTCCAAAAGGAAATTCCTCCAGACTTTTAAAAACTGTAGGTTTTCTTGGTTGTAGTGGGTTTGGTTTTTTTCACCCCCACTTGGCACATTGAGAGCTTACATCTATCCAGAAAATGTCCTCTGTTATTCTTTCCTTCCATGGAAAAAATGACTTCTTTCTACTATGCAATTTCCTTTAGCTGCGAGATTAAAACATATGTTGTCAGACTCATGTTTTTACACAAATCAAAACCAGTTAATTTACTTTAAACACTGTAATAACAGTAATAAAATAATAAAAAAAAATAAAAAAATTGCTCCCTGCTGGTTTGGTCTTGTTTCTGACAGCTATGGAATATACAGATACTGAAGATGTTTCTAAATAGCCCAGGCTGACATAACTTTTCAGAGAAGTGAATGTAAGTTTTCCTTGATGAAGTGTTAGTAACTATCAGAGAAACTTTGTGTATGCTGATAATAGAAAAGTAAGATGTTAGCAGCTGTGTCAAAAAAAGCCACCAATAAATAAAATAAAAATATCAAGAATCTGCTGTTTACCATCCTCCTTATCTGCTAATTTGTATATTAGACAGTCCTATCAGCAGAAGAATATGATGTCCAGGAGATACAAGATTCTTTGTAGCCAGATTTAGGATCAGATGCTCAAATTCAGGCTTTTCTTAGTTCTGACTAAACTGAAAGAACGCATTTTCACTGCTGCCTCAGATGCTGCCTCAAGAAATTAAACATCACTTTGAGAGTTTGATCAAGGAACCAGTAGGGATGACAGTAACTTTAACAGAGTGTTTACAATTCTGTCATTTTATATTAAAGAAACTGAATATAAATAATTTAGAGTATTAAACTGTTAAATTCTATGTAGCAAACTCGTTTCCTAGGAAGTGATTAATGACTTAGAGTCTGAAGCAATCTGTCAAACATGCACACTCTTGGACATAAACTCATTGTACTGGGAGAATACTACCAATAAAAACTCAGGTTTTCCTTTTTATCTTACCCTGTCTTTGTTCTGATAGCTGCTTCTGGAAGTAACTAGCAAGAAGATACACTTGGTATAAATCAAACTAGCTATTTTTTCCATAAAATTCCTCCATACCAGTTCTAGAATGGCAGGTTGCCAAGTGTTTATATATATCCAAATAGATGAAAAAAATCAATGACACACATCCTTGTCTCTAAATTAGAGAGGCATGGACCTGATGAATGGACCATCTGGTGGATAAGGAACTGGCTGTTTGGTTACACTCAAAGAGTTGTGGTCAACGGCTCGATGTTCAAGTGATTAGTGACAAGTGGCGTTCTTCAGGGGTCAGTACTGGGACTGATGTTCCTTAACATATTTGTCAGTGATATGGATGGTGGGATCTAGTGCACTCAGCAAGTTTGCTGATGACACCAACCTGTGTGGTGTGGTTGACATGCTGGATGGAAGGGATATCATGCAGAAGGACCTTGACAAGCTTGAGAAGTGAGCCCATGCAAACCTCATGAAGTTCAACAAAGCCAAATGCAAGGTCCTGCATCTGGGTTGAGGCAGTTCCATGCGCAAATACAGGCTGAGTGGAGATTGGATTGAGAGCAGCCTTGAGGAGAAGGACTTCTGGATATTGGCTGAAGAAAAGATCAACATGATCAAGCAATGTGCACTTGCAGCCTGGAAAACCAACCATATCCTGGGCTGCATCAAAAGAAGCATGACCAGCAGGTTGAGGAATGAGGAAATTCTTTACTGTGAGGGTGATGAGACACTGCAACAGGTTGCCCAGAGAAGTAGTGGTTGCCCTCTTCCTGAAAGTGTTCAAAGCCAGGTTGGATGGGGCTTTGAGCAACCTAGTCTAGTGGAAGGTGTCCCTGCCTATGGCAGGGAGGTTGGAGCTAGGTGATGTTTATGGTCCCTTCCAACCCAAACCATTCCAAGATTGTATCATTCATTCTATAATTATACCCACATTCATTTTCTGGCAGCGATGTTCTTGGACATATCAAAGCATTTTTCCTCATACCAGTTACTTCGCACACTTGCATGACAGAGGTCCATCTATGACAATGAGTCCCTATTCTAACAGGAATTTTCACAGAAATTAGTATTGCAGCTATAAAATATACCTTTAAAAGACATGCAGCTGTAATATATATATCAAGGTGTATGCAATAAACACTTGTCTTCATCAATGTGACTTACAATGAAGACAATACTTGTTCAAATGAAAGACAAAAATTACACAAGGAATAGAATGAAGGAGATGAATATAGGCAACTAAAACTTAAATTTCAGAAAGGCTAAAAACTTTTTTGAAAATATCTAAATATGGAAGACAATTAATAAGCTGTCCTGGATTTGGCCAATAACCAGGTAACAGATGCTCTCTGTTATCCCCCTACCACCCTCCTGAGGAAGATAACAAGGGAATAAGAGAGAGAGATTTTAAGGTTGGGAAAAACTACAACAGTTTTAATGAGACTATAATACCAATAACAATAATAAAGAAGGTGACTTATATACAAAGATGTAAATGTGTCACTATATATATTGATATATACTACTAACAGTCCTGGTTAACTGGTTTCAGCTGGCTAGAAACTGGCAAATATAATGCCCATCTACAAGAAGGGTCAGAAGGATGATCCGGGGAACTACAGACCTGTCAGCCTGACCTCAGTTCCTGGTAAGGTGATGGAGTAGATAATCCTGAGTGCCATCACACAGCACCTGCAGGACAACCAGGGGATCAGGCTCAGAAAACATAGGTTTATGAAAGGAAGGTCCTGTTTGACCAACCTGATCACCTTTTATAACGAAGTGACCCACTTAGTAGATGAGTGAAATCCTGTAGGTGTTATGTACCTAGATTTTAGTAAGGTGTTTTATACTGTGTCTCATAGCATTCTTCTGCTCATGGTGTGGACAGGTATACCCTTCAATGGGTCAAAAACCAGTTGGATGACCGGGCCCAGAGAGTTGAGGTGAATAGGGCTAAATCCAGTTGGTGACCTGTCACTAGTGGTGTTCCTCAGGCCTCAGTGTTAGGGACAGCCCTGGTTAATATCTTTATTAATGATATGGATAAGAGGATTGAGTGCACCCTCAGTAAATTTGCAGATGACAATAAGCTGGGTGGGAGTGTTGATCTGCTTGAGGGTAGCAAGGCTCTACAGAGAGACCTTGACAGGCTCAATCAGTGGGCTGAGGACAACTATATGACATTTACTAAGGAAAAATATTGAGTTCTGCACTTAGACTGCAACAACCTCATGCATTGTTGCAGGCTTGGGAAGAGTGGCTTGAGAGCTGCTCAGCAGAAAGGGACTTAGGGGTGCTGGTTGACAGATGGCTAGATATGAGCCAGCAGTGTGCTCAGGTAGCCAAGAAAGCTGACGGTATCTTGGCTTATATCAAGAATAGTGTGGCCAGTAGGACTAGGGAAGTGATTGTTCTGCTGTACTTGGCATTGGTGAGGCCGCACCTTGAGTACTGTGTTCAGTTTTGGACCCCTGACTTCAAAAAGGACATTGAAGTGCTGGAGCATGTCCAGAGAAGGGCAACAGGGCTTGTTAAGAGATTGGAAAATCTGTTTTATGAAGAACAGCTGAGGGAAGCCGGGTTTATTTAGCCTGAAGAAGAGGACGCTTAGAGGAAACTTCATTGCTCTCTACAACAACCTGAAAGGGGGTTGTAGTGAGGTGGATATTGGTCTCTTCTGCCAAGCCTACAGCGAGAGGACAAGGGGAAATGGTCTTAAATTACAACAGGGGAGATTCAGATTAGATATTAGAAAAAAAATTTTCACTGTTAGGGTGATTAGACATTGGAACAAGTTGCCTAGGGAGGTGGTGGACCTGGAGGTAGTCAAGAAGAACATGGATGAGGCACTGAGTGAATATGGCTTAGTGCTTTCAGGGTTACTATGGTGGTGATCAGTAGACAGTTGGACTGGATGATCTTGAAGGCCTCTTCCAGCCATAATGATTCTGTGATTCTGTGATATATGTGAAAAATGCAAATATGAAGCTCATGTTTCCCAGATGGTAATTATGTCCAGACGAGAAAAAAGTTCCAGACTGGGCTCAGCAGTGGATGGGGGTACATGATGACAGTCCACAAAAACCTCAGAGCAGATGTATCAGTCCTACTTGAGGATGCAGGCAACATGTCTCTGTGCACAATGTTCTTCAGCAAGAAAACAGGATAGAGGAACATCAGCAGCATAGAGAACAATGATAAGAAGCAATTCCAATCCTGACAGTACAGCTGCCAGAACAACCAAGTGCCAGAGCAGGAATTTTATACTGAGAATCTTGGGAAGGAATACTGTTATTGGTCCACTTGGGTCACCTGACCCATCCTCTCCTCCCCATGAGCTCAGCTGTTCCCAATACCATTGTAATTACTACATAAACAGGCTGCAGCCTGGTTTTTTAAACTTTGAATGTTTGAAATTTCTTATCAGATGAAAATTCTGGTCACTAAGCCTTCCTACTTACAAACAAAATGGGCCATCCAGCAGAGTCCCCCCACCAATTCTATTGGTTATACATTTCAAAAGCAAGACACACAGTTTAAACTTACCTTTTTGGATTTTTTTCCTTTATAATTGAGCTGCTCGGAGCTGGTTTATGAAGTGATGAGAATGCAGTGAAAAAGTAAAAGATGAGAAAAGACTTTTATTTTCTTGTCTATATTTCACCATTACAGTACTTTGTGAATCACTTTGGGAACCTATGTCTCCAACACTAATAAGAAGCAGCCACAGACAGGCCATGGGAATTGTGCATTGCAGTCTGTTAACTGACAGAGGTGGAGCTGGAAAGACATTCAAGATGAAAAAAATAAAATAAAAATTGCTGGTGTGAGGAGCTTGGGCAGCAGGGTCAGTTGCAACCATAAATTTAGCTGCTTTGAAGGCTTGCTAAAATCTGCATACAAAGACAAAAATCATTCAGAGGATGAACTCTTCCTTTTTCAAGCATTTGCAGATGGTTGATTCTCTAGGTTTATCACTTTTATGACCAGCAGCTGAAGTAATGTCACTCACCTTGAAACAGTCAATAAAGCTTATTCTACTGAAAGCTGTGATGATGTTCTTTTATGATTTTTCAGTTTTCTACTTTTTTTTTCCTCTCCCTCACATACATTGCTGATCATTGAATTAATTTTTAGAGAGAAGATTGCTGAGAAATAATTTCTGATAATTGAGAAGTAAGAAAAGGAAATTCTTTCCATCCAAGATGTATCTTGTCTATCCTTTTAAATTTTAATTTGATATTAGGTTCAATGTCACACCAAATAGCAATTCAAAATTGCTACTGACAAAATTTATTTCCTTGATTTTTTCTTGGACATCTGTTTCAGTATTGCATGAGATACTGAGAGTGCATCAAATAAATTTTTGTTCTTTCTGAAAGCAAAAAATGTCACTGATATCTGTCTTTCTGTCATCTGGTACTTTTGGGAAGTACTGTTAGGAACAGGGAGTTGGACTCAGTGATGCTTATGGATCCCTTCCAACTTGAGATATTCTATAAATTTATGATTCTCTGATCTTTTTTTCACACATCTATAATATCCACTTTTATAATCCCCATCCAATTTATTTTCTTTGTTGCTTTATTTATTTACTGCTCTTTTAATGTTATGATTTGTCACACTGTATTTTTTCAATAACTTTTAAATTTTTTGGAAATAGTTACAGTGATAGAACCAGAGTGTCAGTTTTCTTTACATCAGTCAGTTATTCTAAAATTCATTAGATAACATATCCAAATACAGAGCAGTGGAATGAAGAATAGCAGGCAGTCATGTGGAAAGAACAGAATCTCTGTGCTATTCAAACACTTATACAAATACCCCCCTGCCCCAAGAAAAGTATGTGGAATGGAGTAAAAGAAATATAAGGAAAACCATGAAAATCAAGGAATTATACTGTAAAAATGAATACTTTGTGATACCACATGCTTTTTAAACAATGGGAAGGGAAAAGAATCAAGTTCCTGATGAAAATGGAATGAACAAACAAAAAGAAAAAAGCTCTGCTTTGCTTCCAAGCAGATTACTTATTCCAGCATTATCAGTTTTGTGTTGCTCTTAACAGATCTTTATTTGACAATTGTTTACAAGCATTCTTACTGCCCTATAAAATAAAAAAAATGAGGCATACACCTGAGAGTGCAGAACTTAAAAAACAGAAATAGTTGAAATTAAGAGTCTTAGAATGACAAAGCTTTTAAACTATAAAGCATCCTTTTTAATATGAATGTTATAAGACAACATGGAAAAGTGGTTATTGAATACGTCCTGACTATCTTCACCTGAGCAAGATTAACCATCAGCAATTGTTGAAGACCTTTTGAAGGTTACTAATGATACACTACTGCTACTTCTTCCACTACTTTCCTAATACCTGCAAGACATTTACATCCATGAGGTAGCTACCACTTCTGGCCAGTCCTAGAAAGAAACTGCTCTCAGATACATAAAGATAGCAATGAAGCATCCAGACAGCAACAAAGATTCATCATCAGTCACCTCCCATTAGCAAATACCTGTAGTTCTGGTTTCTTTTCCAGGCTTATACCCCTACATATCTAAGCAATCTCACTCCTATTTCATTTCAACCCAGCAGCAGATGCAGGTCTGAAAGATGATATGTCAAAGCAGTAGCTCTGCCAACATGAACAATGGACATAGTTCCTTTTTCTCTCACTGCATGACTAACCTTTCTGACCTTTCAGACTCCTAAAATGACTATCATCCCCTCTTTAGCACTGAATAAAACAAGTCTTTCACATCTTCAAAATGCAATAGTATTTTTTCCACTAATTATAATACATCTTTCATAACCCAGAAGTGTTGACTGATAGGCAGGACAGCCACTGGTATCTGGCGGGACACACAAACTGGGGCACAGCAGACACTCGTGATGCCTCTCCCTTTGTGTCTTTTTGAAAAAAACAAAATTTTAGCTTTCTTTCTCAGGATTTTGTGGCCTGAAGTGTCGACATTGTCAACAAACTAATAGTTGCCTATGGTACATCCCAGCAGAGAGGACTGTGCTAGAGAAAATTAGCCAAGAAAGATAAGTCAACGGGGAAAAAACCAAAACCAAACCAAAATAGCTTTTTATTTTACACTTAATATGTTAAAATGTAACGCAGAGGTGGAGTATAAAGGAAAAAATAATCAGGTTTTACAGTATATTGGGTGTTCCAGCTCCTTCTTTATAGATATTAGAGTTCCTTCCTTGCTTCTCATATTGGCAGGAGTTACTGGGAGGTAACTGCTTCATTAGTTATTGGCCCAATCATTTTGCCAATGAGCCAGAAACAGCGGCTTGGTGAAGCATCTGGCACTTGTTGCCAGGCTCTCCCCAGCCTCCTCAAATTCAGCAGTTCTCTAAGCTGCTCCCAGCTGCAGCAGCAATCTTCACTGTGATAACATTGTTTCACAGCAGATGTGGGAGTTGTGCTGGGGGACTTTTAGTAAGCCCAAACATGTTCTAGATGGAAAGATTTCAAATGTCATGTCTGTTCAACCAAGAGTTCATTCACATAACAGCTTTTGTTGTAGGCTTATGTCCTGGGGGCTGTTATGCCATGAAACTGCCAGCATAAGAGGAAGATGAAGTTCTTTCATGAGCCCAGCATTTAATAGTCTTGGAAGCTAGGTCCTGTGAGCTGGTAGCCCCGAACATTTCAAATTGCACATCACAGAAATGAAAAACAAACAAGAAACACAAAACAAACCAACAAACAAAAGTTTTGTAGGACTTGGAACATAGTTTTATAAAAGAGATTCCAACTGATCCATTGGTCCAGGGAAGGTAACAAAAGAAGTTTGTGAAAATCAGAGCGGGTTTTCATGTATTCAAGAAGAATATTTTCACTGAAGAAAGTGATACATCAACAGTGCTACTTCCTGTCACAGTGACATACAACACCCTGGTTTTCTTCTGGAGGTATGGAAGGTAAATGAAAATATAGAGTTGATGACCTTTTGTTGAACTGATGTTTTCACCTGTGAGGAGTTTGCAAACTCCTCCTTTGCCAGAGATATGGAGGCTGAAAATGCCAGAGAGAGGTTATTTCCCTTTAAAATGGTTCTGAATACCTCTGCTATATGAACCTTAACACTTATTTCACCTTCATTCTTTTTCTGCATATGACTGATGATTTCAGTGATAACTTAGCAGTCTATTGGTCTAATCCTCTTCCAGTGTGTATCCAGAACCAAACATAATTCTGGGCAGAACTGGTCTTTCTGTGGTGTATGTGTGTGTTAGAAAGGTGGCAAATAACATGATTCATACCATAAGATTAATCTATCTCATGGATTTTCCTAATATCATTACACATAATGATAACAGATATTCACACAATTTCACTTGGAGGAAAAAAATACACATTATATGTAAAATTAGTTGAAAATTATTTATACTCTCTGCTTCCTATTAGTTACCTTTCCAAATGAAAGCAGATCTTAAATTCTTGAAAAATCAGAGCAGCCATCAAACACATTGAAGTTGGGGAACAGCTAACCAGTCCATTCAAACTGTCCCCTTAATGTGCTTTGAAACTTAGAACATATCCCAGTGCTGGTTTCCTGTTTCCCTATTTCAATTTTTAATTCTTCCAGCATTATGTTTCTCAAATACTGTTTGAGAGATGTGAAAGTTCTTTGCTAGTCAGCAGATGTTTCTCCCTTCTCTAAATGCCTAATTATTACAAATTAAATGTCTATGTAATAAATAAAAGAGGATTAAGAAAAATATCTCTGAGTCTGACACTGAGTGATACCAACTCCGTGGCACAGATGTTGTCTGGGATATTTTTCCCCTTATATATCAGTCAGATTTTTGAGAAAATGTAGTTCCAGAGGTTCAAAATACAGGCTGGAAGAGTGTTCTGGTTCTGGCTGGTATAGAGTTGATTTTCTTCATAGTAACTAGCATGGGGTTATGTCTTGAATATGTGCTGAAAACAGTATAGATAACACAGATGTTTTAGTTAACTGCTGACAAGTGCTTACGTAGATTCAAGGTCTTTTCTGCTTTTCACATCATTTCACAAGCAAGGAGGCTGGGAGTGCTCAAGAAGTTGGGAGGGAATACCTATGAGACAGCTGACCCCAACTGATCAAAGGGATAATCCATAACATAGGATGTCATGCTTGGTGTATAAAGCCAGGGGAAGAAGGAGGAAGTGGGGGATGTTCGGAAAGATAGTGTTTGTCTTCCCAAGTAACCTTTATGTGTGATGGAGCCCTGCTTTCCTGTAGGTGGTTGAACACCTGCTTGCCGATGGGAAGTAGTGAATGAAATGCTTACTTTACTTTGCTTCCACATGCAGCTTTTGCTTTACTTATTAAACTGTCTTTATCTCAATACACGAGTTTTCTCACTTTTACCCTTCCAATTCCCTCCCCCATCCCACCAGGCAGGGGGAATAAGTGAGGAACTGTGTGGTGCTTAGTTGCTGGCTGGGGTTAAACCACAACAGAGAGATTTCATAGTTATGTAGGGTTAATTATCATGTATCATGGTTGCAATCAGTTCCTGATTCTCTGAAATGTCACCAAAATAGATGTGACCATTGTATTTTAAATCATCTGTTTAGGCATAAGAGAAATACATATTTTACCATCTTACTAGTTCATTCTCTGAGCAGATAAGACCCTGTTTAATACTGAGGAAGCTGTCAGTATCACAGAGCAGGACCATTTGGATGGCCCTGTGGATGACAACCCATGGACTAGGAGAAAGATAGGACTGCAGTTCAGGGGGCTTTAGAGGCAGCAGTGGGAGCAGAATGGTGATTGTTATCTTCACTCACACTGGAAAGAAACCACAGTGCCGGTGGTTTCTGTGTGTATATGTGTGAAGAGTGCAAGTCTGCAAAATTCTGGGGATTAGAACTTCCTTTGTTTCTTTCCCACTTTCTCTTCTTTTCCTTATCTTTTCTCTCTTGTATCATAAATGTATTGTGTGTTCTGGAAGATGGTCTTTCAGAGTGGTTAAATCTTATTTTGTAACTGTACCATGTGTAGTCTAAGAAGTGGTGGTACAGAAGGGGTAGAATTATTCTCCTTAGCTATTATAGCTGGTCTAGGGCTTCTCTTTTTAACAAGTTAAATGAGACGGGAAGAGTCCCATCCCTACAGGTGACTGTAGCAACCTGGGCATGTGTGGAAAATGCATGCTGGAAAGGAGGGGGAAATGAAAGAATTCATTGTGTCATCTGCCAAAGGCATATGCTCAGAAATGTGCCAAAACTGGCTTTGATCTTCTTCTATTTTGTGTTGATATACACATTGCAAAGGTGTTTGGCACGTTGTCTAACTTGATTAACCTATTGGACAGTGAATTCTGCTGCCTTCCCCTGTGTTTTCTTTCAATTATCTTTGCCCAATGTAGACAAGTGGGATCAGTGAGGCAGTAGAAGAATATAAATGCATACACCTATTTCTCTCTCCCTTCAAAACTATGAGATCCTTTCCGGGTCCCCTTTTATCTCTTCCTGGTTTTCCCACAACACAAGAATTTCTCTCTGACAGCCAAATATGCATGTGTTTCAGCAGGTGAAACTCATTGCTCTGCTATCTCACATATGAACTGCTGTTGTGTTCACAACATAACACTTCTCATACTGGCTGTGGAATGTGACGGAGTCATGAATTCTGTGCAATTTCCTGAAAACTAGGAAGTTTTGCCTCTGCTTTCTGCAGAGAACTCATCTGACAAAGACACCAACAGCTGATGGTTAGATGAGAGTATCAATAACTGTGTTAGTAGTTAAGAGTTTGCATCAGTAAGTATGATTGCAAAAGTACAGAAAATGGGGCAAGAACATGCATATGTAAATGTTTAGATGAAACATTTGGATGTGCCTTAGTGGGAATTTATATGCACATCCAAGATGTGGAATCTTAGACATAAAAAATCCCCTTCCAAGTTCTGGGCACCTGAATACCATCTAAAATACTTCAGATTCCACTATCACTATTATAAATTTGATAATCACTGTATTTCTACTGTCTGACTCACTCATCACTTGAGGCTTTTCACCCATAAATGCTAAGGATATTTATAATAATTTTGGGGGGTCTTTTTGTTCTCGTTCTTCATTTTGTGCTAATTACTCTTGTGAGAACATACTGCAAGAAGTAGTTATGATGCACACAATTGTTCTACTCTTTGCTGAAAGAAAATATGGTTACATATCAACAAACTGTTAATAGAATCAGAAAACAAATTTTATTTAATGATACCTTTTGTGTTTCAAGTAAATACTCAAATGATTAAATCATCTTTTTATAAGGGAAAATTCATTCTCTGCCCCATTGCAAAGATGGTGATATCAATATAATGAAAGGTGAGAAGGTAGCTTCTGTTTTTTGACTACTAATTCAGCAGTATAGCTTCTGGAAATTTCTGTCATTTATTGGTGCTAAAGAATTTATAACCTAGAGAAGCCGGTAATGATGGGCTTTAAGCTTTACAAAGTCCCCAAACCACTGGATTAAAGAATCTGCTGTATTCTGTGTAGTCCCTGAAGCACACTTTAATGGTTTTGCTGAAAGGGTATCAATCATACAGGAACTGTTCCACAGTTACAGTGAGGCACTCCAAGATGGTTAAATGTTTGCATTTTCTGTAACGTAATACAATAGTGAAACTACAGGGTATTTCAAAAAGATGGACTCAATTTCAATTGAAGGTACATTGTAAATGGGTCCATCTTTTTGAAACACCCTGTATATCTAGGAGGCCTAATAATCAGAATCTTTGCAGCAAAAATTATTCAATCCATGTTTTGCTTTGTTTTTAATTTTTGTAACTTTGGGTTTGTAGACTTTGTGGAGTTCTCCTATTTTTTAGATGTTTTGATTTCAACATTTATTTATCTTTTTTTAGCCATAGGTGAAAATCAGAAAGCAGTTATGATTTCCTTGTCATTTATTGGTGTAGTGTTTTGTCGATTTTCTTTCCCCAAATGTAAACATTCATACTGGTCATCAGTGTATGTTTCAAGTCAGGAAATTTGTTTGTTCTCAGTTACTTATGAGAAAATTTTTATGTTTTCATAGAAAATATAGTTAAGTATTTTTTTAAGGAACTACCATAGTTGGGCAAGTTAGTATTTTTTGCATATCATTACCAGTAATAAAACATTGCAAATGGATAAAAGTCTAGGAAATGTTGGTCTGTTGAAAACAATAGCAATTTAAAAAGCAGTGCTATTTACTCTTTCAGTCCTTCCAGAATTCTGCCTTTTCTGTAAGTAAATTCAAAGGCTACTCAATTCAAATTTGCATTTATTAGTGACTGTGAAATTATATCACAATCTTGACAGTGAGACTATAATCAACCATAACCTGTGAGGGAAAGAAATAAACTGTAAAGCTACATATTTTAGGAAAAAATCTGGAGGTTGCCTCCTTCTTCTTCACAAAGGCTTTATGTAATGTATTTAAATAACATCAGCAGATATAACCAATTTAGTCAGAAAAGTCAGAATTGTGGTATCAGTTCACAACCACTAATAAAGAATTTTCATGCAGGTTAGTCTTCTAATTTATTCTACACTCTTGAGAAGGCTTATCTTTTGGATTCTAAATTCTGCAGATCTTTAAAACATTCAACTCTCTGCTACCAGTTCTGCCTAATCTGACTCTTGTATAAAATAACAATTACAACAATAATAAAAATTACAGCCAATGTAATTCTAGAAATTGGCACTATGCTGTCAGAGAAACTATAATCTATAGGGTCATTATACAAAACCTTCTTCTGCTTCCGTGTATGTGAAGTAAATGAAAGAGAGCCCTTTTCTCTTATGCTACATAAAAGCACAGGGAAAATTATAAGTGTTGGCAATAATGATTGAGTCTCTTGAAGACATTTTACAGTATCCAAATTTCAGTGACAAGATTATATCGTTAAAATAATAGCTTACTAGTGATTTTCTGTGGTTGCAGGTGTTTCACAATTATTTGTTCTGAATGGTCACATGTTTTTGTTCTGGATACACCACCTTGAAGACATCAGAAAGTTTAGCTAGGCATTTTTTCAGGAAGAATGTAAAACTAGTCAATAGCACAAAGAGTCCACATTCACACTGGACTTCTTCTTCCCATAGTTGTTCTTTTTGTTTGAGTGGGCTTTTGTTTGTTTGTTTTTCTTGGTTATTTTTTTCTTTAATTGAAATTTCTTTTGCTTGTTTCTCTGTTATAGTAAACTTGGGTTTTAAAGTATAATTCTGAGGTAACAGTGAGTAGAAATGATTCAGTATGTTTTTTCTAATGATTTGGAATCTGCATCTTTCTTCAGTTATGCAACACAATAAAAATATTGATTTTCACTACATCAAGTTTCTTATATAATTTTGTTGGAATTCATTTGTGCCTACTTGAAAACACTATTTTTTGGTTTAATATTTTGAAAGTTCATATTTCAAAGATAAAAATTGTCTTCATCATCTCAGCTATCTTATCTGTAACATTTCTGTTTCTCTTTTTTTTTTCCCTTTTTTCTTTGGTTGTCATGACTATAGCAAAAAATAAAATAAAATATATATCTGAGTTGTTTTCTTCCTCTTGAAGCTTCAACACTATCACGTCAGGAAGAAAAGAAATAACTGAGGTAGAGTTTTGTCAGCTCTTTCCATTTTAAGTCCAAGATAAGTTTCTATTATCCAGTGTTCCTAGAACGCATTTTTGGATAAAAAACAAACGTTACTAATAATCTCTTTTTTTTACTTTCTAAATGTATTTTTATGGACATTTTCTTCAGATTTATTTATTTATTTATTTTACATTCTAAAACACGATTTATAATTGTACAATTTCTAGTATTTAAACTATAACCTTGAAAACAATGCATGTTAACTGATTTCAGCTACAGTAGAGAATTGTTCATGCCAATGCTGGGTAAATGTCATGGTCATTTTCATGTAAAATGCTCACCTCCACTCCTTCCTACTTGTATCTTCCAACTTGTAACACAGAATCTTTATTTATAAAAACTGTAATAGCTTTGGACTTCTGTGACATGGGAACAAGTCTTGGTCATTTCTTGGTTCCATGCTAGAATAAGACATGAGTTCAACATGCACTCTCTGTTGCCTGATTTGCATGGAAAGGAACCTAGGCATGCAGATTGGAGGTTGCCATGTGTATGCAGTGCTCCAACATGTACTTTCTGTAGACGTACAGGGGACCAGGAGCCCAGAGTATACTGTAGTCACTGCCATCTACTAAATGAAATGTAAGAATGCAAAACCTAGCCATAGGGGAACTCCTCAAAAAGCAAATTTGTAGAAATAATGCACAGGTAAAAAGGAAGAATCCACCTCCTAATAAAAACCCCATATTAACACTTAAAAATAAGTTTCTGTATTTAGTTAACACTGTCAAACAAGCAAGTTTACAAAGAACAACAACAATAAAAATATTAAGACTGCATTTATGCTCATGTTAAGTGCAACAAATTTACTTGTATTCACCTCCTTTATCTGACAAGTGGGAACTAAGACTAAACTATTCTATATCTGACTGAGAAGCAGGTACATTGGGAAAGCCTAGGTTTGGGTTTATGCAGTTCACAACTATACTCGTATTTTCACTATAATAGCAATTTAATTGCCTCCTATATTAAGTGTCTGAATCTGCAAAAACTTACGCATATGAAGAACTGTACTTCAGTTAATACTTCCAGTAGAACTACTTCTTTACTTACATATGTTGTGACATCTTTATCTGATATTCAGGTGCTTTTGTTTTGTTGTGTATAATGTTTCCACTTCAGTAGACTTCTGCAAGCTTGTTAAGGTTTTTTTGGTGTAAAACATGAAGTGTATTAAAGAGAGTAACACATTTTTTAATCTCCAAAATATTTATTAAAAAAAATAACTCACATTTAAATTTATATGCTCAAGAACAGAATTATACCGCATTACAGTAATAATAAATATAACCTACTACCCCATTACCTGCAATTACTGTGAGAGATAGCATGAACCTGACAGGTTACTTTCTTAGCTCTTTCACATTTTGCCATGTTGGAAAAGAATCATATTCCCTGCAATCTTTCTCATATCTCAACTTTTTTTTGTTTAAAAATCAACTATTGATACTGCCTTTCACCATATAGTCATTAACAGTCTTTAAGGAAAGCACTTGTTAAGGACTTCTTGAAATTCTAAATACAATGTTTGCTGGTTTTCTCCAAATACAGATTTATGGCAATCTTTTCAGAGACTTCAAGTGAACCAAATCTGTAGTTTGCCTTTTTGTTTTGTTCCCTATGCTCATTCTGCTGTTTCACCTATATATTTTGCTTCTGCCAGCTTCCTAAATATTGAGTCAGGGTTCATTATTTTGCAATTCCCTGAATCATCCCACATACCTTGTCATTAAAATAGCTGCATTGTTTGAACCTACCATTTCTTTCTGTGCTGTCGTAGCTGTGTGACTGATTGTACTTCTTTGCTAGTAACTAAACTATTTAATTTTAAGTTGTCCCAAAGAACTCTTGTGTGAGAACCATCTGCTTCCATGAATGTTTGCTCTTTAATATTTCACTTTCGGCTCATCTGACCTCATTATCTGACAACAACTCATCTTCATTACCTGAAGAGAGCAGTTCCAAAGCACATATTTTCTCAACTTCTTGATGGTGGAAGTTGACACAAATCTCCTTAATAAATAAATAAAATAAAATCTCTTTAATTTCCCCCTTTTCTCTTTGTTAATCCAAGGGATTCACTATTCTTCTTTTTTCCTAAACTGATACAGTCAAACTAAGTTTAACATTCAGCTTTGTTTTGGGCTCTCTTCATTCCTACTTTATATTCCAATCTGTAAAGATTTTTAGTTAATATCAAGTTCAAGTCAATATGCATGACCAAATACTCAGAAACTGAACTCCAAACATATGGGAAATACCTACTCTCCAATGGCTATATTTTACTTTCTACAAAAATCCCATTGAGGAACTTTGGTAGAGTTTTCTATCCAAAGCAATTACAAATCTTTATGTGCTACATATAATATGGTGACAGATCTCTGTTAATAAACAGAAAAAAGGAAAAATTCTACTTCTTTGTCCTTTGGGTTCCACGAACAACACCACAAACAACATAATTGAACTAACATACAATAAAGGTTTCATTTAACATCCATAACTACACAGTAAAATATCAAGATTGCCACACATTTGTTATTTCTCACTTTAAAAAAATACTCTTTGTTAATACATAACAAAAATTGCACCTTAAGCTAAAGCCCTTGTTTCATTTTACATTTTCTTTGTCTGAGGCACAAATAACACAGTGTCAACCTTTTAACTGAAGAAAAAATCGTCCCATATAAAGAATGCCATCATTTTGGATCTCAAAATCCCGGAACCTTTAGCATGCTGAATTATTTTACCAGGTATCTTGAGCATAAATATAAGAAGAATATATACTAGACATTTGTTGGATTGAAATTGGGGTTTTTTTGGCAGAAAGAACAGAGTGTTGGAAATAATATTCTGAAAGGAAACATTCTTTTCAAATGTTAAGTTCTTTATAATTAGATTTCTGCCTTAATTGGTTCTTTTTAATAATTTGAGAAATTGCAGTTCATTCTTATGGTTTATGTGTTTGTATACTTATTCTGGACTTTTCATTCCACCTTTTGTCTTCTAATTTATTCCAGCTACTTATTATATATTGGTTTTTCTGTCTATGCAACCACTTTCACATTCAAGCTTTTAATTGTTGAATTTTCTATATCAGGAACATGAAGACATAATAGTAATTTTATGGAACACTCTTTGAATGTTGTAAGAGACATGCATGGTGATTTTTTTTTCATTAACTAATGATACCTATTTTAAAACAATAAAATAAGGAATGATTTGTTTGGTTTGTTTGGTTGGTTGGTTCTCTTCTCTGTTCCCTGCAATGGTCATCTGTTTAGTTGTCAGTCCTGGGTGATATATCATTCAGAAGTTTTCTAGTCACTAGGGAGAGTTTTTCAGGCTGGCTGTAACCTCTAAAGAGGACATATTGGATTAAAATGAATGAAAGTCAGTACAAGCCATTTTTCCAATAAAAACTGCCAACTTTTATAAAGTCTTCTCTGCATGACTACGGTGAGACACTTGGGAAACAGCAACTCTTTAGCTAAACACTGTTGAATTGCACATATATTTGAAAGAGAAAATGAATAGCATAGGGCTTGCAAGATGTAAAGGCAGTTAGTGAATGACTAAGTTTCAAAGGAAAGCTGTAAGAGGTCAAAGAGTGAAAATTATATCTTTGAAGGATTGAGGAAGTCATCTTATTTTGTTTAAGAAATGAGGATGAAAATACATACATTTCTGGGTAAGAAATCCAGAGAGTGAGTGACTTAGGCCACAATCTACAGGGTGTTTCAAAAAGAGGGACCCATTTAAAATGGATCTTCAATTGAAATTGGGTCCCTATTTTTGAAACACCCTGTATTTCCTACAAAGGATATATATTTCTGGTGGCAACCAATTAATAGACACATGAGAATTCAACAGAATAGGAAACCAAGTAGAATAAATACAAGACTGCTCAGTCTTGAACAATCTCATAGTTTAATTTCACATTTGCTCATTGGCAAATCCATTACATTTATAATCATTCAAAGCTAAATATCACTATTTGATGTTGGATCAACTATATTGGTCTTCTTAGTAGCTGGTGAATCTTGTGTCAGTTAATTCTCAGGCCTTTATCACAAAAAAGGCTGTTTTATAAAGTATTTGTTTAAAACAAATAAATAAACAAGCAGAAATGCTAAGATATGGCATTTTCAAAAGCCACTATGAAAACAATAGAAAGACATACTTGATGTTTTAAGTTCATTCATGAGCGCATGATGAATACATCACTTTTCAGTAATTGCCACGGTTTTGACTTGTCATACCTTAAACCAGGTTGACCTCATGTGATCAAATTAGTTAATTTTGCAGTGTTATACTATTCCTTTCAGCTGTGCTTTTGGTTAATTTGATGCAGAAGTAAGGCCAGTTTGGTTTTAATTCTTCAGTATATCATATATATATGAGTGTGTGTGTGTATATACACACACACATATATATGTATATGGAATAGGATAGCCCAACTCTAAATAGCAATTGGATGTATAATTGTTTTTGAAAAAAGACTGATAGAGGAGATTTAAACTGATATAACTCTTTTTTTCTCACTTCCACATAATAGGTTTGCTCTGTAAAATCTGTAAGGCTGATGTAATGTGTTCTGTAGAGGGCTAACACTCTTGGGAATTAAACAATTAAGATAATGTCTATTGTTCTCATTCAATAGCCCATATATGTAAGAAAATAGGGTGTATCAGTTCCTATGAAAACTACTATGAACATCTGTCACAGGGATTTTGTATAATTTCTACATTTTCTAGATTCCTATGTAAATAGATAATTTTCCTCCCTTCTTCCATCTGACAGTTCTCCCATGACTACAATTCCTACACCCAACAGTGATTATAAAAGTAGTTCTAGTAATACCCTTCAGAGCTTACACTACAACAGTTCTGCTCTGACGTATTATGAGCCTTATTTTGTAGCACTTATTCAGATAAACTTCTCATTGCCTCTGTTGATTTCTAGCCACATGACCCAAAACAAAAATGAGAAGGAACATCAGTTTAAATGCATTCTTTTCACTCCTACGTGGTGATGAAATTAGATATTGTTGCTCTAATTCTAACAATATTTATCCAATGACTTTCAGCATACTTATAGTTCAGTCTTTTCTGAATTTCTAAGCAAAAGTAATTGAGTACAGTACCAATGCTAGTAAAGATAATGTATTTTCAGTAAAACCAATGCACTGATTATGTAAAATCAGATTTTCACACTATGATACAATATCCTGCAGTCAAAGTCAAATGGGACTAACTGCTAAACAAGGCTGAACAGTAGGGAAGAAGATGCCTTATCTCTATGCAAAGCTAATGTTCCAATTATACTCATATATTTTCTTTTTAATTTCTTTATTGTCCTACAGAAATCTGCAAAGAAAACATCACATGTAGAATTAAAACATATGTAGAAAATTTTTTGTGACTGGTTATTAAATAATTTTAATATTCCTGATATTAGTCAACATATATATTGCACAAGATAAGAAATTAGATGTTAGGATTTCAGAAGTTCTTGTTCAAGACAGTCATTATTCTAATAACATAAATATAAAAAAAAAATTCTATCGCTATTTTAAGATTAAAGTTGCAGACTCCACACTAAGAAACAATATATACTGCACATCTCTTTTTTTTTTTCCCTTTTTTTTTCTTTCTTCTTTTTCTCTTTGCAGAATATCAGGCTATGGTATCTATGTGGTTTCCCTCTTCCCCCTTAGCCAAAATGTACTTCATATCTCTAACTCTCTGTCCATCCAAATCTCTTTCTTCTTACAATCTTTCAAATCCTCTATTCCACTCAAATGCAACTTTTGTCTGAATGAGGACAACAGAACAGAACCAGTAATGACATGAGTACCCAGAAGAAATCAAGTATATAGCTTACTAACTGTGTCATGCAAACTTGTCAAGTCTAGTTTATCTCCTTCTAACACAAAAGGCTTCTCAATTAATGTGTTTGTTACAGACATTCAGATTGGATATTGCTATTCTTTGATGTGAAGCAGGAGGCAGTCAAATCTTATCCACATATTTAGAGTGGTATTTAGCTAAAAGGTATAGTTACTGTGGGCTTTTAAACCATGCATTTTTCTTTCAAAATTTTGCTTAGAATCAATGGGTAAATTCAGAAAGGAACAGATGTAGTACTTTGGTGTGGGGCTAATTCTAAGACATAGGCTTGTTCAGATCCTAAATATTCAGATTCAGTTGCTGCCTAAACATGCAAATATCTAAATTCATGGGAGTTTCTGTTTCCATGGGGGTGTTTCTTTCCCTAGTAATCCATATTTCTGCTCCTGGACAATCCATATTTCTGCTCCTGGACAAAACTAATGATCAACTGATCAGCTTCCAAAATGCAGTAGGACTTAGAAACTCACTATTCTTATTCTGAATCTGTCTGTAATGACTGTCCAATGTAAGCTTTTAATGTCTAGCTCACATAAAGGACAAAGAAAAGCTAGCCCTCATCTTAATAGCTTAGTAAGTAGAGAATGAGAACAAGTACAGAAAAAGCAAATCAGGACTCATCTATTCTAACTATAAGCATCCAATACTTCATAGGAGTAGTCAGTGGGAGATAATCTTTTATAACTTACATTTTTCTCTTCATTTTTAGAAAGCAATTAATCTAATTCAGTATAGATGATCACCTTTGAAATTACAATTGCTCCTTTGGAAGTAGATTATTTTTTTTTTTCACTATGATTTCTAAATGGAAGTGTAGGAGTCTATCTTGTCTTTAGAAATCCAAACATATAACAAGGGCCAATGTATTTCACCTCTACATTTTCTTTTTCTCTGTCTGACTGGAAAAAACTGAGAGAGGATATCTATCCATTGTGACAGGTGATCTATTCAGTGGTAGTCTCTAAGGTTCTATGAGGTAAATGTCTTCTAATGAAGCTATGGAACTTTTACTTAAAGGAAGGAGTACATACTGGGTAAAGTTGCAATTGTGTTACTGAAGAAAGTGTGAGTGATCCTGCAGTCTGACAGTTTAGATAAAGATCAGATGAAGATCTGAACCCATTTCCTGGTTTTGTTGTTATTCGTATATTCCAGTGAAACAGCTTCAAGATAAGCAACACTTTAAAAAGCATTTGGTTGAGATCACTGTTCCAAACATCACTATATATATATATATTCACTTCTATTTCTGTTATTCCATATGATTAGCAAGTGTTCTAACCAATAGATTATTATGTTTAAGGAAGGCCTCAGCCTTATTTTTTCAGGAGTCTAGGAAAGGAGTCTGACCCAAGAATACAGACAGATGAATTCCCTCTTCTGCCCGTAGTTAGAAACCTACTACTGTAAGGAGGTAGAGAACAAGTCCTTCCCTTCCCCTTGATGATTTATTGACTCCAACTTCCCATTTCTTAACCTAATCGTTCCTCAGAAATGGACAGAAAATAGATAAGAAAGTTTTCTAGGGTATGAATTGCTACTGTACATAAGTGTTGAAAAGTACCCCTATTGAGTACTGCAGTAAGTCCCGAAGAGACACAAAAATTGTTGTTTTTTTTTACCACCACACCCAGTTATCAGTGTACACAGGAACTGTTAGGAGCTTAATTTCTCCTTATATAGATAAGCATTGATTCTTGGTAGCTTACTACTTAAGCAGCACACAACTTGTGCAGCAGATTTCATTAAGTGAATATATGCCCAAGAATTAAACACTATGTCTAAAACCTTTTGTCGAATTAACGTAAGTAATTTGAAGCTGCTTTAATAAGTTATGCCTGTGAGGAAAAACACCTTGCAGTTTAATGAGGTATCAGGGGAGGGAGGAAGATTAATTTATTTTTTTCAAAAAAGTCCAAAGTGCAATTGAGAAAAGGGTGGGAGGTCTTTCAACCATATTTTATTTATGGCTTTCATCAAAAAACAAGTCTATATATCAAAGGGTCATGCCTCAAAGCACAAGTAAAAATTTCATTAACAGGGCTTACTGTAATGTCTATTAAGATCTACATCATGCAGAAGAGAAGAAAATAGAAAAGGTTCAATTTGAGACCAAAGAAATACTGATTTTTCCCTGGCTAAGACTACACCAAGATATTACTTTAAGTTGCCTTTTTGAGACTTAATTTGATAAATTTCTTTTAATCAAATACATTCATAAAGTCTGAACTGTTTATTTTATGGCTACTCAAATAGAGCATTCTAATATACCAGCCCATCTTTGCAAGTTTCAAGGTTACCTACAACAGATTAGAGCTGTCAAGCCTCACGGTGCTTATTATATAGTGTTCCTGTTAAGGTTTCCTATGAAACCATTAGCCTTTTCGTTTGACATTTCCTGTTCTGCATGGCTGAATGTATTTATAAACCACATATTGCTTTGAAGGTAGTTTAAATAGTGTTCAAGTTAAATTAGTTGCTAACAAGTTACGCTTATTGAATTGCCCTTGTTTACACAAAAAGAGTGTTGCTATCCTTGGTGGTTTCAATAGTTTCCTTTCAAGTAGCTCATGTATAAGTATATTAATTATTTTCTTCTTAATAGGAACGTTAAGAAATTGTGTTCTGGATGCTTATAATGTAGTTAATGAATTAGTTTTTACACTTTTGTGAAGTATGTCATATAATTAGTTTAAATATTTGTTTAATTGTGTAGGGAAAACAATACAATAATTTCAAGGCACATTTTGCCTAACTATTCTGTAAGAAAAATCTATAGGGATAGTAATACATTTCTACTCAATATTTTGCAAAGAATGGAATAAAGTGTACAATTAGAAAAAGAAATGTGGAAAAAAATAGCTAGGAAAAAACCCTAAGCAAAACAATAAGACCATTAATACACACTACAGTTTTATAGAATTGTATCCATTACTATTTTAAAGCCCCTATTTACAGTTTTCTCATTTTTACTGTTTTCTTAGATGAATACTTTTATGACTTTTCTCTCTTATGACTAATGAAATCTTTAAAGCCAGTAAAATTGTGTAGCTGCTATATTAATTTTTTGAAAAATAAAAATAAGCCTAAGGGTTTTCCACAGATAGAATACTATAACAGGAACATTTACATTCAATAGCTATGTAAACTTCATCAACAGAATTTATGCTCCTAGGACAAACAGAATATCCCAGTGCAGATCTTCAGCGGCTGTAAACAGAATTTCACCATTTGATAGCCCGGGCATCAGACCCCTCTTTGTTTAATTTCCCTGAGACAGAAATGTGTGATCTGGCTTGTAGTATAATGAAAATGTGGAGATATTTCTGTTAAGCATTTAAATGACTGATTCTCAATGACAACAATGTACTAAATGAATTGTTAATATAGTAAATGAAAAGCAGTGTATTTGTTGTTTTCATAGAGCTTTATGCTATGTACAATACTTTTGGATATCTTTTATAACCCTCCACATCTTTGCAAGAGGCCAGTTGGCTGATGTTAAAAGAATACATAAATTTTCTACATTACTTCCCCTAGAGTATATGGCAACAGTTCAATATCTGCAGCTGACTCTATTTAGTAGACAATAATTCAGTGTGGAAAATTACACAATACATACAGGTTGACACAGTTTAACATAATTGACAGTTTGCTGAGGGATATCCCAGCTGAATTAGTTTGCACAGGGAATAGCTGTCTATCTCAAGGTTAGAGTAAGGGCATCTATGAAATCATGATATGCAAAGGTACAGCAACTTTGCCAAGAGATTATCTCTCTCTTGACCTCATTGCAATAAATACTCTTTGGGCACTTATATAACATAAAAATACAAACAACAAAATGTAAATGTTTCTTTTATTAGGATATAAAGCTATCCTGTGAGATATTAAAGCACTCATAACATATTTGTAGTGTTTCTAAAATGCTAAAGTATTATTCACAATTTGACAGCTAGATAGTGCAACAACAGCAGGAATTGAAAAACATGTAGCATCTCTTGTTCTACATTTGTCTTAATAATATATGTACACTGTTCATACATGAACCTTACTGCAGTAATAACTTTATGTCTTTCGACAATGCATAAGAACAGTGAAAAGCAACATAAAATTCTGGAAAACATAGGAAGTGTTATAATTTTGAAATATTTTGCTATATTTTATCTATTTCTAAGGAGAGAAGGAAGGTAGAGAGGAAGCTTGGGCCAAGGTTTAACAGCAGTCTACAGAGAAATCAGCTGATATGGGGAATATGTCAGGAATTATTTAATTTGACTATGTTTTTACAGAAATGTTTAGCCTGAGTTGTGTGATAACTACACAAATAGTAGATGTGGACAAATGGAAGCTTTAACTTTTGTTGTTGTTTTATTTTTAAAATCATATTTCAAATTTCAGAATGTTCAGGAAGGATTTTAAAATGTTTATAAAAAGACAAATGGAGGCATTCACTTGAGAGTTTCATCTATTATCTGAATCAAGCTCCTTATGAGAAGTCCTTTTATTTCAAGGGTAAAAAAATCTCAGAGTCTGTGTTCTCTGAACAAGACAACAGTAGTTCAAGAAAGGTAAAATATGGTGTTGCAAAATAATTCATTTAGTATTGTTTGCTTATTTTGAAATTCAAAGTTATCTGGAATGTTTGAAAATATCTTGTTTAAAGATAGATGAGTTTAAAATACAGTTTGAGAATTATAAAGTCACTGAAAAAAATTCAGGGGAACTTAGGTGGTTGCTCATGAACTTTGGATAATTAAATATTTATGTATTTTTTTAAAAGTATTTGTTTGAATTATAATTTAGGATTTTTTTTTTCATTGCTATTTTTTATGTAACATAATGTCAGGGATCAGATCCGTAACTGAAATTCTTAAACAGGAGAGCAACATGGTGCTTAAAAGGAAGATGGAGATTCCCAAAAGAGATAATACACAGAAAAATAGACATTGTAAAGCTAAGTTGTCTTCTTTATGAATTCAACTCAAAATTAAATGTTCAGTTTCCTGAAGTGAATTGCACAACCTCCACAGATACCAGTAAGATCAGAACTTCACTGTTCTACTGAATAGTCAGTCTGGTATTTGCACTTAAAGTTTTGGTGCAATTACCAGAATGTGTCAGTGTAATTGGATGACCTGAAAACAAAAAGTAAATAAAATCACAAGCGATCTGCCCAAATGATGGTTAGTATTTTGGACTAACAATGTCCTTGTATTTTTGCTACAACATGGTGCTTAAATCAATTCTCGTGAATCCTTTTCCTGGCCTGTTGCCGCAACATAGCAACGAAAGTTTCATTATCACATGAATGAAAACTTAATAAATAACTTAAAATCTACCTACTTAGAAAACCTATTTTCTAAGGGACAAAAAAGCATACGTGTAACTACTGTCATCAGAAAATCTTTCAATACTCAAAAATAATTACGAATGAAAATATTTATATCTAGATGTCAGTGTTGTATTTCTGGTGCAGAGGAGAGAAATAATGCAACATGTTTTAAATATATGAGAATATGTTATGTAGGAAGTTTTACTTTTAACTTAAACTGTTGAATTTCAGTGACACATTTTCAGAACATGTAATGGGATTAGCAAATCCTTTAGGAAGCACTTTTGTGAGTTTATGTGTGTGTTTAAAGGGAAACATTTAAAAAATCTGATTTCCAAAGTCTTTTGGCCAAAAAATTATGGAGAATTGAGGATTACAAATCCTCCAAATATCCCTTCTTGACTAAACTATTTTTCAAATCTAAGATTCTGTGAAAAGAACTCAATCTTAAGTAAAATAATCATTTAATAGCTCCTGTACTGCTCAATGATGTCTTAACAGTTCTTGGAGAGTATGACCTTCAGTATAGTTAGGCTGCTAGAAAGAACTGTTCATGCAATCCATTCCTTCTTAGTTATCAGTGATCACACCAGTAGTTATCCTGAAGTGTGACCCTTGTGAACTGTTGGGACAAAATCTATAGTTTAGGAATAAATTTTCTTCATTGAAAAATTACTCGAACGTGTCTTAAGAGATCGAGGGACTAATCCACTCATTCTCTGCTGTGAGAATATAATCAGTTACTTATAATTGCAGCTCTTATGAAATTTCCCCTCCCATACTGAATTCCTTCCTCAACTGTACTATTTATTCAGCAGAAAGATACATAGTAAGTTAATCAGTTCTCTCCAGAAATCTCTAAAGCAATTACATAATTGTTTGACATATTTGATATCTCATACAAACAGAGATGGTCAGTTCTAGAAAATCAAGGTAATCTTTGAGCTTTCTGCAGGTTATAGGTGCATTCACTACATTTTGCCTACTTCTCAATTCCCCTCCCCCCCCCTCCATTTTTACCTTAATTGTACTAATATCAGTCACAGATTCTGCAAAGCAAGTGCAGCCTCCACCTACAGAATTTCTCTTAGCGTTGGATCTGGATATCTTAAAAAAAACAAACTGTGCTTGTTGGAAATACCATTTACTTGATTAAATAGATGAAAAAACTTCAGAACATTTAAGTAAGAGGAAAAAAAAAATGTTGACAAAGAGTGAGACCCTGGGCAGCAAAGGAGCAAACACGAGTTTTGTCAGTAATGTGAAGATAATTGGAGATTCTGATGCTGAGGTGTACACCAGAGCTGAGCATTCCCAGAACCAAGGTACTTCAGAAGGAAGTAAGAACTTATTCTGGAAAGAGATTTTCAAAGTGATTTTTCAAATGTCATTTAAGGCTGTATGCCTAACTTCTTTTTGTGTTTTCAAAATCTTTTCTCAAGTAAGTAAAATGAGCTGACAAAACTTCAAACATACTCACAGGGAATCAGAACACTGAAAGTATAATTTTAAAAAATCACCTTTTTTTGAGATTAATTTATCTTTAAGGAAATTTCTGTTCTTGATCACTAAGCAGGAAACTTCTAAATTACCTCTTTAGCCTTTCAGCTTTTCCCTGGTGTTTTCCATCCACTTTTCAATTTTAAGATCATGAAGGCCTTTCTTTTTTACTGTCTTAAAAAATAGGTTAAGAATTTCTTTTCTTTTGCTGCAATCTTTTCTAAATTATCTGTTGGACTGTTTTAAGAAAACAGTACAAAATGCAGGTATTAACATACTTTTCAATGAAGTAAAAATATTGAGAAACCTAAGGCTTTCTAACATAGGCAGTATTTCTATTTATTTGCATTATAGGATATTTATAGGTATTTGAGAGAAAGTGTGTGTAAATGAATTATTTCATTACAAGTCATATTGAAAACAAGGGGGAAACCAAGGCATTGTAGTAGTAACATTACAAATTCAAGCTTTGAAAAAATATAGAGTGCCTAAGTCTCTGTTTATCTACCTAATAAGCACCCAGTTCCTGTGCTAATATATGTATTATGATGCATATTTTCATTATATGCACCTCTTTTCTCCCTTGGAAGACAGTTCCATAACTGTTCAGGAGGGACAGTACTCACTGAGTGAGTATTTACAAGGGATTCTTGGAGTTGTCCTCTACAGGCTCTGTATAACTTTCTCAACTGCTATACTGTCAAATGTTTAAACTCTCATCTAGTTTCTCAGTTTGGTCACTATATTTTCTGCAGGTTTTTTTGTCCTTCTTAAATGGCAATTGTAATTACTAAACAAAACTGGCAACTCCTAGTGTGGCAATTCCTTCTAAGACACCTTTAGATGTTGCTCATCAAGTTTCACTCTCTTTTCTCAACAGCTCTGTCCTACCTCTTGGTTGACCTCCGAGCTGTACCATGTTAGCAAGTCAGTAGGAAGAATCTGAAAAAGAAGTCATTGAAGAAAAAAAACATTTGGGAATGGGGAGGTTGTCCTATAGGAACTGTATTATCTCCTCCTGCATCAGGATTCTTCCTCCAGGATGAGGAACAGACCTCTGTTGGAAATGTTTCCCAAGATCAGTTTAATAAATTAATTTTGAAGTTCTCATGTATTCTGCCCTGGGGAACACCACTAGTGACTGGCCACTAACTGGATTTAGTTCTATTAACCGCAACTTTCTGGGGCTGTCCTTCTAGACAGTTTTTCACCCAGTGGAGTGTGTATGCAAACACATACATACACATAGATATATGTCTATACATAATGTGCTACAATTTGTTTTATCTAATGAAAAAAAAAAACATTTAAAAGTCCTAGAGAGTTATAGAGATTAATCTGTCTCAGTGCACAGTTGTAAAAAATCTAAAGCTGAAACCATATTAAAATTGTCTAGTTCTTTCTTTGAGAATAACAAGATATTTGAAGTGCAATTACAAGCTGTAATGATTTGCTTCCAGGGATCCAAATGGTAAGGAACTGTTTAAATACATGGTGACACTGCCACAGGGATGTGACAAAAATGCAACTCTTCCCATGAATGATCAACTTTTTCTTTCCATGTCTTGTTATTTTGAACTGTAATTAGTTTCTCTGATCTTATTTGTATAGAGGTTTGTGTTGGCAGGAATAACATGCACTGAGATACAAAATCTCATGATGCCTCTGCAAGAAACATCTCTTTCTTATTATCTTGCCAATAGGTTTTTTCCAGTGCACTACTGATGAAGAAAGGATGAGAACTAAGAGTGATTCTTGAGATGTGTTTAGCTGTGTGATTTTTCTTTCTGAAATTTGCTGCCAGCTCTGAAGCTGAAGTATTCTTTTTTTGCAGGTATCCTTGTTATTAACAGTGCTCCAGTAACTCTGAAAGAACAACCCTAAAGCTGATGGGAATGTGCCTGCATTACCAAGCACTTCAGAATTCAAGGGGCTCTGACTTAAAGTAGTCAACTTAATTTTACAACATTTTATTATTTTTATATTTACAAGTTTGAGTGGAAATATTTGAATTTCTTTTCAAAGTTACTAACCTGTGGCAGTAAGCTTGGAAAGCATAACTGTACCATACAGCAAAATAGCTGAGGACCACAAGAGATTTCAAAGTCAGCTACGTAAGCCATATCCCAGAACATGCTCTGTTTTAAAATACCATTCTCCTAACTGAATCCATAATTTACGTCATTAGTGGTATTTATATTCCTGTGCCTACATTATTCCCATTTTAATGTATTTTAAGTATCCAGACTCATGATGATAAATTAAATCACTCAGCTAAAAATGTTTTGGAACAACCTGACAATTTGACATATAAGTCTTACAATATAAAACACACTTCAAAATATGTAGTAGACTTCAGAGAAATAAAATATTTATTTCAGTTTTGGTTTTGTGATTTTCCACACTGTAGATCTGTATGATACCTCCAGGATACCAGCATTACACAGAAAGATGCCAAGAATGAGGCACTGTGGTGACAACTCAGAAGCTCTTGTTGCTTGTCAGACAAGTCATTACTAGATTTCTACCATTTGATCTTGGTCTGCAACATGTGCATGTTGTAATCCACTAAACTGTGTTCTATAAGTCCATGCTAATATCTCAAAATGAGCATTTGTGCAGGAAGAGAATGGTGAGAGATAAAGTGGAGGGAGTCTTAAGGGAGATTAAGGCAAGGAGGCAGATATACTTGTCTATATTGATGGCATGACAATGTTGACCTCTTAGCCACCTAATATGTTCAATGTCATTCATTTTAAATTGTGTCAACTCCAGAATCAGACCAGTCCACTATTATTCAATGAACCAATAAGATAATAGTGTTAGGATCACACTCACTATACATAGCAATTTTTGCCTCCATCAGAATTTCTTGAAAGGATTATGTTGCCCCTTAAACATGGGCTGATCAACAGGGGAACAATTTCTCTAGGCTTTCTTCATACCCAGATACCTGTTTGATGCTCTGCCAATTGTCTTGCACAGAAGCAAGAGAATAGAGGCATCACAGGTGTGTAAAACTGAATTTCCATCAATCTTATTTCCATATGATTCATCTATGCTTAAAACTCCAAGCAAGAACCCATAACCTAGCCCTGTATACTCCTTCAGTCCACCATAACGCTCCACGTCTCCACAAAGGGGTTATCAAATTGCATTTTGCTTTTTTGGTTTAGTCAGAATACTTGAACTGAAGGCCTTCCTGTAGGACTTCCTTTGAGTCAGCATGTTGTCATCTTCAAAAATAATATTTTACAAACAGGGACTCACAATTCCAAATTACTACATACTATCTGCAGGTAGAGAGTGCACTTATTCCAGGTGCACTTTCCTCTCAGTAGACTTGGGATGAGGTGGCATGCTTTTATAGCACAAATAAGGATCCTATAGAAGATTATACCTATGAGTACAAAGAGAAAAAATTGTTTTTAATGAAGACAAGTTCCTCCTTCCAATGCATGCTTAGTTCTAAGACTGACAGAGCTGGTTTTCCTCAAGAAGATGGGGACTAGTCAGTGTTCTGAGTTCTCTGTTGAGAGGAGTTTGGTCTTGATTGAGTTTCTTTCTCATCTGCCTTAGATCTAATAGGGGTTATTTTTATGTGTTTACTGACACAACATGCTTACACACTCTTTCTTCACTCATTCTTTCTTATTCCTATCCCTAGCTGTTAGCTAGTCACTTAATAGAGTAACCTCAGCCACGGTTATCATACAGGGCCAATATTTCTTATTTAAAGACAACATACATATCTTTGACCTTTCCATACACAGCATTTACAGAGCTAAGCTGAAACAAGTTAGGCAATAGTCACTTGACCATTTGACAGTTTCTACAATGACTGAAACAAGCTAAAATCAACTCAGGCCAAGCCAGGTCCAGAAAATCCTGGGGCCCTGCATTTTTAGGTCAATATAAAACCTGAAGACTTTCACTAGTATTGAAAATGTCTTCTTGATCATTTAAGCCTAAACCAGATATCATTCTTCCATAAAGAAAAATCCTTCTCTGAGGGGAAAATTAACTACTAACTTTAGGATTAAGCAGATCCTATCAGATTAATTCTAGGCCCCTTTACTCAATTTGTGAACTACCTCTGCTGAAGAAGTGTAGACTATTTTTTTCTAAGTGACTAAAAATGCAAGATAGAGCAGGAAAGTACAAAAACCCTGAATGACTGGATCCCCTACGGATCTTGAAACTATTTAGGTCAGAGCAAGCACGTGATTATCTACAGACTGACTGAGAAATTGGCAAAGATTATTTGAAGGTGAAAAGACCCTCCCAGAAAGGCCATCAAGTTAGTCCATAAAGCATATTGAATTCACTGTACAGCTGTATTAACACTGCACATCTGGAGTTGGACTGTAAGTCTCCATCTTTTCATATGAGTGTAATATTCATTGGCCTATAGTCCTTTGCTGGCATTTCTTTTCACTCACTGAACACGCAGATACAGGAAGGACTTCTTATATCTGTATTCAACTTTCTGTTAATTAGAGGTCTAAACCATGCAGACTCTCGTGTTAGTTAAAAGAGACACATCTTTAGAAACAGAAAGAAAGCCTACAAGCTGATGAAGAACCAGTAAATTCACTAAATGCAAAACTAAATTCAGATAGAGACAGATTTTTGACCTATATCATCTCCTGGACTTTCATATTTTTGTCAACAGCCTGAGGAATCTCTATCTTGTTTAGTGTTGATTGGTTGGTTTTGGTTTGTGGTTGGTTAGGTCTTTTAACTTTTGCCTCTGCAACACACTATGAATTCTACTCTTCAATACCAAATCAGGTGGAATTTTTCTGTAGTGATGAAAACCAAAAATATATAACAAGGGTCCATTATTTTCTAGAACACTTGTGGAACTAGTGTTAACTAGAATCTTGTTAACTGGAATCTTGTTCAGTTTGAAGATTTGCAATCTTACATGCTATATTATATACTACTTTACCTAGTTGATTGAGCCTTAGGGTGGTTTTCTGTAACCGGTAAATGAAGAGCGTCCAGTGATTAATTTTTTACAAAGAACTTTCCCATTCTTCTGCTAGATTATCTTGGCTAGGAATTGCACTCATGTTGGTGCAGGTTCTGCACCAAAAAGTGATGCTCATTTTGGTATCTTCATTTGACATAAAATGCAACCACTATGAAACTATTGTACAATCTAAATTTTTCAGCTCAGATGAAATAGTTTTTATTCTAAACTGTTAAATAAATTCATGGCATTCATACAAACAAATTTGAAACTCACCTTTAAGAAACACTACTTTTACGTATTTGTATATCATAATGAATAATGTCCCACAAGTAATTATTGTATCCCCTTAATTACCAGCATTATAAAGTTCAGATTTTCAGTCTGGGTAGATTTTTATTACCTTTGTGTTTTAAATAGACTGCATATTGTGTATACCATCTTTGATGTCATTTTATGGAATTAGATATATTCATTGCAATGAAGTTATCACTGACTCATAAATTAATGGATAAGAAAATCCTCACAGTAAAATAATGGGAACATAATTAAACTACAGAACTTCTCTCAATTTTGGGTGACATTTTGATAAATTAAAATCGTAATTACTGCAACTTTTGGACAGGGTTGACACTGGGCAGAAGCCTTGGCTTTTTTCCATACGGAGACTGTCTCTTAGTAGAAGGTGATTAGCCCGTTGGAAGGTTATTTAACTTTTATTACATGAAAGGTTACAATAAGCAATTCCACTGTTCCTACATTTAACTACTTCTTCTTGATCAGAGTGAAATCTCATCTGCATTACCCAGAATTGAAGTGATATCAGTATCTAATATAAGTAAATATTTCAGTGTAAGTGAAAGAAATTATATTTCTGCTCTTGGTCCAATTTTTCTGACATCTATAATATTTGTTGGGGAAGCACATAGTAAACTTATGAATGTTCTGGAAATGCTCTTTTCCTTTCTAGTTAAAATTCCATATAATTGATTACATATTATTTAGTATTTAAGGAGCAATTGATAAGATTATGATATTCTGCCAAAATATTGGGAAGTAATGAAGGACAGGATAGGGAAATTGACATATGTAATAGAAGTACCTGTTGCTCTGGTTCTTTTGTGTAGTCTTAAATAGCTTCTTTTTAACAGTACTCCATTAATTCAATACTACACAAATCTAAAAGAAGTGAAGGTGAGATGAGTGGATTTCACAGTAACTGACATGTTTTGAACACTTTTACAATACAAAAGATGTGGTTTTTTTTAATTTGTTCTGTACCTTATTGTATTTAATATTTTTTTGTTTGTTTGCTTGCTTTGTAAATCAAGATTGTTAGACAGAGATCAAGAACTGATCATTTCAGCTCAAAAAATCAGTTTTATGAAAAATTATTTTAAAGTACAGGAAAACAGAGGATGATGAATAAAAATTTTTAATAACCTGGTTGAAGTAATTATCCACAATGCTCTCTGAAGTTCTGTTTGCTCATAGTCTTATTCTGTGTGTCTAAAAATCCCAAACACTATGAAACAGAGTTATATAGCACATAGAAAATAGACTTTAGAAAAGTCTCCAGCAACTTCACCTATAGCAATGTGCAAAACCTCCTGACCTAATCTGTAAGGGCTCTGCTCCCTAAGAGTAGTTGAGCCATGGCCAAGGAGGAAATCTCAGGCATTTTTGGTGAGGGCTTGGCCCACAGTACCCAGCAAAGTAAGAAGAACAGACCTGGAAATAGTAGACAGGTTCAACCAACAGTATGGAGCAATATCACAGTGATGAGGCAGGTCTGAGGATGGGACTAGTAAGTCATCTTGTAGGTCAGTGTTCACTAGTCAGGATTAGTGATCACTGAACATATCCACGGTGATGAGATTGGACCAAGGCCAAGGCTGTCAATCAGTTTGTGGGTTGGGATCTAGACGATGGGGCTCCATGGCCAGGCATGGGCGTGGCTGTGGCTAAGCCAGGGACTGACACTCATCTACCATAGCTCAGGAAAAGTCTGATGGACCTGAGCAGAGCTGAAATGAAACTTTTGGGCCCATAGTGTGGGAAAAACTTCATGTGAGTCTGGTAAGAGCCATTAACTTTTATTTACATACTCAGGGCCCTGACATAAGCCATAGTTTTCAAGGCTGCAATTTTCCTGTTGTACTTTGTTATGATTAGATGATGTAGAGGACAGAAAAATCAGTACTGTTGTCTGTGAAGAATGCAGAACCACAGGAGAATCTCACTGGAGTCTCCTCCTAGGTCTACACTTAATTGTCCCCAAAACTCTAAACAACAATTACAATGCTGCAATCTTAATGCTTTTCTATGTTGCCTTGTTCATAAGCAACTCTCTTTATTGGACTATAGTCTATGGCTATTTGGGCCAAAGTGGCAGTGAAAGAGCATCCACTACTGCTCTAAATTTAATCAACTGCATATTCATTCATTCTGCAAATAAAGTCTTGCATACCCAGTTGCAATTCAGTCACTCTTATTAGAATGAGTTAGAGTGGCATATCTATAATACAATGATTTGTACTAAATATTGCATAGGACACTAACTCTTGATATCACAGTAACATTAAACTTTCCCCAATTCGATTTGGCTACCTGGTATAAAATTATAGAATTGTTTTATCTGGAAAAGACCTTTATGATCATCAAGTCCAACTATTAACCTAGCACTGCCAAATCCACCACTAAACCATATCCCTAAGCATCACAACTACACATCTTTTAAATACCACCAAGGATGGCGACTCCACCACTTCCCTTGGCAGCCTGTTCCAATGCTTGACAACATTTTCAGTAATTTTTTTACCCCTAATATCCAATCTAAGCCTCCCCTGGCACAACTTGAGACTATTTCCTATTGTATTATTGCTTGTTACTTTGGAAAAAACTCCAGCCCCCACCTCTCTACCACCTCCTTTCAGGTAGATGTAGAGAGTGATAATGTCTCTCCTGAACCTCTTTTTCTCTTGTCTATTTGGTTGTTACTTGAGAGAGGAGACCAACACTTCTCTTGCTAGTGTTCAGCATGTCATGATTCACTAATTCTGATAGTGGGGGTTCTATACTCCATCTGCCATATATTAAGTTGTTGGAGACTCCTTGAGACAGATATCTCAATTTCATTCACCAGGAAATCATCCTTCAGGTAAGAAGAGAAATCCATAGCTGAGATTTTTTAACTGCTCATTCTGTTCAGCAAGCTCCTCCAAGATCTTAATTAATGAAATGTTAAAAGTTTGGGGAAAAAGAGAAGACACCTAGGTATTAGTGAAAGGGGAGCATATGCCCACGCCGAATGGTACTTGAAAATGTCTTATACTTTGCTACAGGAGGTCAGTTAATTCCTTAGCTGAAGTCAAGTTCATCAATTACTTTCTTGATTGATGTATTTCTGAACTGAAGACAAAGTAATGGCTGTAGCTTTGTCTTCTGACTTCACCCTTATGCCCAGTCCTAAAAAACACCTTCATAGACTTGCATATGAAGCAATACAGAATATTTTATTTCCTCCACAGTTAAGAAATATTGCATGAAAACAACATCAGCCTAAGCTAAGGATGAAAAGACATCTCCAGCTTGGAAATTACTTTTTTTTTCAGTATAAGTTAAACTCTATAAATTTTAATATAGGCTTAATATTTAATCATGTAAAACCTTTATAAAGTATGTTACTTTCCTCCATGTTTCAGGGAAAGCATATCATCTTTATTTTATATTTTTTTATAGTCAAAACTTGATGAAAATGCTTAAATCTTTTTCTTAAACTAGTAACTGATTTTCTGCTTTTGTATCAAGTATCAGCAGGTATCTTCCACTAGTAAAAAGTCTCCTTTCTGAAGTTAATAGAATGAGACAGTGTATAAACTGAAGTGCATAGGAGAATTCATCTTCATATTATAGTGTCATTTTCCACAATGTTCAATTACGTAGTTGAAAGTAGAGCAGTTAAAATTGTACCTTTGACAGAGCTTGAAAAAGTGACATTAATATTCATATCATTAACATAGATATATATTTGAGTCTCAGCATATTTACCCCTTCTACTCTCTTCACAGATTTTTTTGAGAAAATAACTTTTTTACTACCACACTCTATTGCAGGGAGGAGGGATGAGACTCCAGAGTGTATCTATTCTTGTTAAAGAAAATAATGGAATCGGTCTATGTATTCATGATGAGATACTTCTGACGCTGAAAAAATAGACTTCTAAAGAAGAAAGTTTACTTTGGGAAGAGTTCATGGATTATGGCTGGACCTCTTTCACAAATGTTGAGCTTGGAAGAACAAAAATCAAAGGTTTTCCATAGCAAAACTAAATTCTGTTATTGGACTAACCTTTCAAAATGAACATTGCTTAATTTATTGTATATAAGAGAATTCCTGTGTATCATTTATGAACATGATTTATCTGTGTATCGGTCACTGAAATGCATAGACCAGCAAGGGCTGCAGGATAAAACTCAAAAAAAACCCAACCCTGATAAATGCATGGCTTCTTAGTTACGAAATTTGTTAAAAGATTCCATACTGTAACAACGTATTTAGCAAATTAGTAATTGCTTAAATATAATAACAATTAAACTAAGTGAAATTGTCTTTTTCAATTGGTGATTTTCCTGTGTGATTCCTAACAAACTGCATTACTCATATATCAAAAGTTTAAAATGTTAATATGAATGTATTTTTTCCTCCTCTCTTCCCTTTCCTCAGTACGCAAATGCGTTGTAAATATAAAATGGAGTACAGACTCTTTCAAAAATTCACATTTCTCTGCCTTTGTCATTATTATTTCAATATATCTCATAACATTTCCCACTGGCTTTTATAAAGTGGGAATACATACAAATATTATTTAATGCAATTAAAATTTAAAAACATAGTAAAAAATTAATTTAAGTATAAATTTGTGTCAGAAAAAAAGACAGTTCAAAGCAGAATTTTTTATATGAAATCTGTTTCTGCCTCTCTGGATATTACAGAAAGATGTAGTTTTAATTTCTAAAGGGCAGGAATTTGATGACTACTTCTTGTTTCATGTGCAAATGCTTTGAGAAATACTGTATAATATAAATAGTGATTAATATAATTTACTTTCAATGATGACTTCCAGACTCCGGATTCTGAAAGAGTCCTTTCAAACCAAATTTAGAAGCAGAAGTACCAAAAAAGACCAAGAGCTCACTTAGTCCCTGAGACTAATATTTTTTGGTTTTCAAGCATTATAATATGGTGTTACTCAGAATATTCAGTGTTCCCTGAGTCAACTGTTTTTAACTACCACGGCAACATCCTCAATGTTGAACATTGGAATATGGAAGACATTTAGATCACAGAAGTTTCAGTCATGGCTTCTTATACGTACCTAAATCTTTCTCTCATTCTCACTTAAATCCTTTTTGGATTTAGGTTGTTAAACATATGCATACATACATACACCCCCCAAAACAAAACAAAACAAAAAACCCAAACAAACTAGCATCTTTTTTATTGTTAAACTTTACCTGCTATAATAAATTTCTTTGATTTTTTGAATTATTGTTTTTATTCTTATAATATTATTCTCTCTGTCTGAGTTTGCCACTTGCTAAATTCGTCCATTGCTTCCGAGAGGGTTTGGTGAGTATAGCCATTCCAGTAACTGCTAACCCGACAATCACTAAAAACTTTCTATACATGTTATACACTTGACTCAATGTCCTATTTTCCAATATTCTTGAGGATTTAACTGTTTTCTCATGAAAATGTTTTATGAATTAGTAGAATGCTGAAAAAAAAAAGAATGAAAACTGAAAATAAATTGAAAATATTTTACCTCCCATGTTCATTCGTGCATTTCAAGTATATTAATTTACTTGGGGATGGAAACCTGGGTACCGAAAAGAACATCAAAGAGAAAGAAAATCAGCAACTAGCAATAAACTGAATCTGTTAAGGTTTTACAGTACGTTCCAATAATCTGTCACCAGATTTGGGAAGAGATATAACATGATATGAAATGATCATATTTCCTTTCTACTAATGAATAAGATACAAATTCATAGATTTTTTAATTAAAATAGATAATTGCAAACACCTAATCTACTCATTTTATAATATGGAACACATTGATTCTTAGCTACTTCAGTCCCTATTGAAGTAAGGAAAATTATTGGAATTTTAAGCACTTGCAGTGTTGCATATAAAATTAAATATTACTTAATATCTTACCAGGTTGGCAACTTGGTTAACTGTTTTAAGATAAAGAACTAGAAAGACATCTGTGATATTTAGGAGTAGAAGATATATGATGTTGACAAACAAGAAGTAACTTCCTTTTGTTGTTTTTTTTTTAGTTATGGATAAGGTCTTGAGATAATGTTCATAAAAATACCAACCTAATTTCTTTTTCAATACTGTAAAGAGAATGTACTACTTTGCTGTGGTTAAAGTGATTATTTCTCAATGAAATTAATAAATATTTTCACTGAGAAATAAAACTGCCCCATGACATCTTAAATGAGCTTTCAAGATTATGATGAAAGTATGTTGTGTTGAAAGTCAATAATAAGAACTACTTCACTGTTGGATGAAAATTTAAAAACAGCTTGGGAAAGATCATCTTGCAAAGAGCTGTGTGACATAAATAAGCTTTGTTTTGTAAGTGAGTGTATCCCTGGGAAGAGCAAAGCTAGAGCTTTGTTTTTCTATGCATTGAAATTCAGCACAAATACTTCAGTGAATTGATAGTTTTGTTTTGTTTTGTTGTTTTGTTTTTTTTCTCTGTAGGTAGGCCATGAGGACATCACAATTGTGCTTTGTTAGTGTATATTGTTTGCACAGTACTTTAAAAGTGTATCCATTTTCCTTATAATTACAGTATGCAGCTCATTTTAATCTAAGCTACATTGTGAAGTCTTCATCAGAAAGTAATTGCTTATAACTATTTCCATGTAGTAATTAATAACAAAATATGCAGCCCCTGTTTTACCTCTAGCTCTTCTGTACTTCCAAAACATGTGTGGAGAACATTCAAGTATGAAACAAATGACATTACTGAAAGAATTAAGATGGAGGGGAATTGCCATATCAAACCAAACATATCTTCAGTGCCTTGCATTGTGATAGAAGCTAGGGTTTACAGAACAAACTATGGAAGCTTTTCCCATCAGAATTAAAAACACAAAAAATTACTTCAAGAATACCCCATGAAAAGGAATATTTTTTTCCAAGCTGATGGATGTGGAACTGGTGTCCCTTAATTTCTCCAAAACACTGGGTAACAATTCTAAGCAAGTGGGTGAAAAATATCAATTAACATGACATCTCTAAAATATAACATAACATACATTTTAAGTATCTGTGTCATTCACTCCAAACGTCTTACATGCATGTTATAAAGCCCTAATACTGTCAGAAAAGAAACCATGGAATGTCTCAATATTGCTATGATGCCTTTCAAATCAGAGTACAGTTTAAAATTTCAGAGCAAGCTCTTGACTTCTGTCTTCAAGTTCTCAGTATCAAACACCTACCAGTAACTATGCAAATGAAACTACTATAGAGAGTATTTTGTATCATATATTGTATCATCAATGTTACACAAAACTAGAGAAGCACAGAACCATCTAGTTTGGAAGGGGCTTATTGAGTTGATCTAGTCCAATCCTCCTGCTCAAGCAGGAACAGCTAAAGCAGGTTACCCAGGACCATGTCAAAAACCTGTTCCAGTGTGTCATGGTTTAACCCCAGTCAGTAACTAAGCACCACACAGCCTCTCGTTCACTCCCTCCCAATGGTATATCATTTGAGACACCTTGCTACAGGTTCAAGAGACTAAGTTCAAATGTTGCTCTTTGTCTCAGTAAAATATACTATGCTGGATCCAACAGTCTGAGAGAGGACGCCACTCCATGGTGTCAGGTCCGACGAGCAGCAAAGCTGAAGATGTATTCTCAGCAGGCGCATGCACACAGAGAGCAAATGTACACCACAAATATACAGGACTAGCCAAACAGATCACAGACAGACATTCAGAGCACCCACACAAAACCAGACAGCATCAACAGCTTCATTCTGCTCCTCTCACTGGCTGATAAGGACGGAGGTCCAGTAGTGAAAATATATATACATATATATATATATACATATGTACAAGGTGGATCCCTCCAGTAGCTGGGCTCAGACAATCAGTGCACTAGTGGCTGGCCACTGGATCCCAGTCTCCCCAATTGCTGATGCCTGCACATATGAGTCCCTGAAGTTGCAGCCTCACTCCAGTTGCTGCTACCGACCACCACACACAAATACACAGAGTTGGCCAGGATTTCCCTGATGCAATAACTGACCCCTTATACTCTCACTCTTAGAGACGTGCAGGCACTCTCACACCCAGAACTGGCCCTTAGATACTTGGTCATCGCCTGGCTCCCAGGTTACTTCACCTATTCACCATCTCATCTGGGTTGATCTTCATTAGTGATCACACACTGCCTTGCACACCAACACTTGTTCCAGTTGCTGACATCATGGACACATGGACCCTCCTTATATGCACAGACACACAGAGAACAGAGCCCCTCATTTAGAGAAGTTAATAGGAAGGTAGGACAGACTGCACTGGTCAGGCACAGGGCATGGCCAGGCAAGTGTACCGAACAGTGAACAACCTGCATATTATCAACCTTTTTTTTCCCCCTTCCCCTCCATTTTCCCACACCAGTTCCTTTCAAAATCACATACTCCTTGGCCTCTTCCCATTTTTGGTTCCTCCTTTAAACCTCCCATAATAAATCCTTTGCAATCCTGAATTGTTCTTCCTCTGTATTCCATAATATGTCTCATTCCCATGCATCAACTCCCTTAATCTGAAAGGTGGACCAGAGAACTTCTTCCAGTGATTCATCTTGATAGGTTTCACAACTAGACTACAGTGCTGATGGGTATCTACTGAGATAACCCTGGAAGGGGACTACATAAGATGTTTGTTCCTCAGGAGTCCTTCATATGGGATCGCACCTGCCATTGTGCATCCCTCTGCCCCTTGAGACTTGTGGTGCTGCCTCTTTGATAGGCCAATGACTCTCCTGTGATAATGGACCTGTGATGAGACCTGGTGAGGATGACACTCTTGCAATTTTCTCTCTGGACTCCATTGCAGGTGTGCAGATGAGCTTTTATAATATAGCCTAACACTCTTGTTTCCTGAAAAAATCTTTTCTAGATGTCAAGAATTAAAATTTTGTTTAGGGAATCAACAATTATATTGGTCAAATTGTTACTTTATTGTCTTATTAAATTGATTTTGTCTGTTTTTTTCTCTGCTTTAAGGAAAATGTTTGAAATCTGATAACAAGACTTCTCTTTATCCTTTCTGCTATGAGGGCTTATGAATTCCATGGTTTGGATGAAATAGGCAGCATCTTTTCTACAAATTTCAGGATCTCCAACAACAAGCTAGCCAAACATATCTGCATCATCAAGTGATACTTGGGTCATAGCTTTTCTCTTTGCTTCCCATGGACTAGACACCAAATTTGTTCAATGTTTTTAAAAGGAAGTAACAAAATCTGTCAAAATCTATAATACTGAGAAGCCATTATTCAAACAAAATTTTATTCTATTTTAAAGGTTTTATGGACCTAAACATAAATAATATATTTACTTCTAAAAATTTACAAGGCTTTATTGATTTTATTATATTGAAATCACTTTAATTTGGATCACTTCGGTTGTAAATATTTTAGTGAGGCTAAAACTGCATTTTATGCAATTACTTGGACAGATTAGTTAAAGTCTTATTATATAGATGAACTATGCAACTACACTTCCTGTAACATTACAGGATTTATTAAGAAGACAAGTATAATTGTTTATCTGCCTAATTAAAAGTTTTATGACACTGAGTGGCTTTACATATCCACATACAATACAATGCACATAAGCATATATATACACTTAACACATACACTTGGTTGTTTCCATAAACATGTCTACATTAATATGTATCAGTATTCTAGAAAAGAAATCAGAAATAACCTTTGTCTTTACCTTATAAACATTTTGCTGTCATTAAGAGGTTTCCTAAAGAAATACTCTGAAAGCAGTTTACTCAAAAAGAACCTATGTCCAACTAGATTAAATAATGAACTGCAGAGAGAACACACACTCATTGGTATACACTAAAATACTTGAAAGGAATATCTGAAAGATCAAATTTAGAAGGAATATATATAAGCAAGGTCTGAGGCTGTGTAACCATTAGTTGTTAGTTTGTGAAGTATGGTAGCTATTGTTATTTTCATTTTGTTGCCATAGTTCATGAATCAAATGCTTTCACAGAGACAGTGTGCACAGATTATAAAACAGATGAATACTATGAAACCTTGATATACCCAAGCATATGAGCATATCTCTTATCTTTTTTTTTTTTTTTTTTTTTCCCACTTGGGAGTTGCTTTTGGATAAAGTGTAAGGAATCATCTTTGGAATCTTTAAATGTCTAGCCTAATTTATAAATTCTTCAATAAAAATATGTTGCAATCAGGATGCTTCCTCCCTTAAAGTGCACAGACTTGTAAATTCACAAAATAAAAGTTCAAACTGACAAAATAAATCTGTTTAATCTTCAGTTCCAATATTCACCTTTTAATCAGAGTATAATGACTAATTGCAAACTTATTCTAAACATTAACACCATTTTATACTATTACTATTAACTTCATTAAACTCTAATCACATAAACAACTGCAGTTATGAGCTTTTTTCTATATAGTTGCTTCATCATAGCTGGATTTTTTAGCCTAGTTTCTTATCCTTTTTTTCTCTCACATGTTAATAAAAATCTGTTATAAAAAAACTAATTTGTAAAATCTGTTAATAGTAAGTTCTGGCTTTTGGGAGTGGGAGGAAACTACCCAGCCTCACTCATAGTGGCACCGAAGCAAACATTTATATTGTTACTCCTATACTTCTAACACACTATCCCTTAATTTCTTCCTTTTTGTGAACTGCATAAATTACCAGGACAATGGTTTATGAAAAAGAATGTTTTCAATTCAGAAATTTTACATTGATTTTACCCTGTACCTGAAAACTTAACAGTACATTGCATAGTTTCAAAGGTAAGCATATGCCTAAGAGGTAGAAAGGTGAAGAAATATCTGCCTATTCTTGCATAGTACCCTTGTGTGAATAAAACTATTTATTATTGTTTAGGTCCTGAAGATAGGTTTATTTGAGTAAACTTTGTCTCCTCAGGATTTGGGTATGTACACTAGAGGTGGTTTGTAGATATTTTTTTAAACTCCTTCTCTAGTCAAAATAAATATGTCCCTCTAGGGACTTATTTACCTTAGTCACTTACTTTAAAATAGGATAAGCATATTAGCTTAGACTGACATTGTAATAACAAAGTGGAAAAGCAGATGATATAACCTCATTGCTCTTGAATAGACTGTGTTTCTGTAATCATACAAGACTTATTACTAACTTATGTATGAAGATCCTGTGTAAACAAGCCTTAAATCTATTTTACCACCTTTACAAAAAGTTCTCAGCTTTAAACAGTTATCATTAGAGAATAATTTGACCTTTTACACTACCAATGGGATCCACTTAAAACATGAATGAAAAAAGAGTACATCAATGTATGCTTTGTCTGTGTTAGCAAGTGGTACTTTTCAGTAGGACAGGTTCTGTAGAGTGAAATAGGTGGTGTTGAGGATCTTCCTTCCACATCACAGGCATTTTAATGACCATAATTTGGTCTAGTTCTAGACTGGTCTGACATAATTAAATGAGATGCTTAACGAAAGTCCTTTCTTCAACTTTTTTAAAAAAATAATATTCATAATTCTGTTTCAAGGGTTTCTGTTATTAGATAGTAAGACAAAACAGATAATATCAAAAGTGATTCAAAAACAAAAACAAAAAAATACAAGGATTAATCAGTATCATTTAACTCATAAAATGGGAAATCATCATTAACAATTGATTATCAGTTACCAGCTCAACCATATCTGATATCCATTAAGTTATGTGCTTAATGTGTTCCTCGAGTTTTGAATTTTAGAATGTGAATAAACAAAACTCGGACGTCACCTGAAATACTTGCAATCATATACTAGAGAAGTTTCTATGATAAATTTCCTGAAAAAAAGCCTGACTTACTAGCAGCATTAAGCATTTATTTTTTACTGATAAGACTAAGAAATAGTCCATCTTTACCCATTGATTTTTAGAAACAACATATTAAAATCCATCCAATGTAAACATTAAAAAAAGAGAGGTTTTTATGTTCTGTCATATTTCTTTTTACTTATAAAATTATTATATTTGCCTAAAACCTGTTTCCTGTTGTTTGTTATTCTGCATCAAATAAGATACAATTGGCATAATGGTCAGGGATGTCTTTTTATCTGGAAAATAGCAATGTTAGATTTACTTTCCAGTTAATATGTACAGGCAGGTGTTTCTTTGAGATATTACTTGTTCTTGGTTTATTTTGCTGCAACTATAACCAAGGGCCAACATATTGAAAAAAAATTATTAAAGTTACTGCCTATGAAAATGGATAATTTTGATATGAAACTGTGGATTTTCAGGGATAAATATATAAAATAAATACCATTTTTTTATACTGCAAATGAAAGGTGGAAAAGGAAATAGTTATAGTTATTACAGTTCATGGAAAAATATCAAAAAATATCAGAAAATGTTCTATAAAATATGTCATTTTTGTTTTGTGGAGATGTTTGACTTTAAAAAATGCTGAAATTGAATATTATGAAAAACTTATATTTTTCATAAAGCTGTTTCATGAAATTCTTTGTGTATTTTTGATTTACAATACTAAGTGTTATTACTTTTCTTTCTTCCTCTCTTTCTCTCTCTTTTTCTCTCTCTCTTTTCTCTCTTTTTTCTCTTTTCTCTCTCTTTCATATTCTGTATTAAGAGTGAGTTTTTCCTAAAACTTAGGTAGACAGAGAGAAATGTAACAACAAAGATTAATTTAAGGTTCTGTCTATGTATTCATGATATCCAGAATCACACATAAAGCAGTATATTTGCAAATGTGCTTAAGGTGAAATGTGGCCTACTGTATGGTCTTGGACCTTTTTGCATCCACTTACCAAAATGAACTCTGAGGTTGTGAATTGTTCTTGCCATTATGTCACTGAAGTTACATCAGGACCTAGTTTGTACAAAACTGTTTTTCTTTTCCACTGCATTGTCTCTGTTACAATGATTCTTCTTCCCTCTTCAAATACAGATAAATCCATTTCTGGTTTTCAATTTTAGATCAGTCATACACACCCCACTAACTAGATTAGTCTAAGGCTGAAAACCACGGGTAGGATCCAGAATTGTGAATCAGAGAATGGTTTGAACTAAGCTCCCTAGAAAAGTAGTGAAGACTTACAGACATACAAAGCTGACACAAGAAATGCAGAATATGCTTGCCTCCAAATCAAGAGCTCCTGATTGACTTTAATAGTGGCTGGACAGAGATGAACTGAACATCTACATGAACATCACCATAAAAGGAAAAGGTAAAAAGGACACAATGAAAAGACAAAAGACAATACTCTCAAGCTGCAGTAAGAAAGTGTCCAGTTAGACATAAAGAAGAAATTCTTCACATTCTTCTAACGTCAGCAAACACTAGAATGGTCTGCAACAGTTTTAAACTGAAAGAATGTAGATTTAGATTGGATAGGAAGAAATCTTTTATGATAAGGGTGGTAAAACTCTGGAACAAGTTTCCCAGACAAGTTATGGGTGCTCCAATGCCCTGGAAACATTAAAGTCAGGTTGGACATGGCTCTGAGCAACCTGACCTAGTGAAAGGTGTCCCAGCCCATGGCAAGGTGGCTGGACTAGATGATCTTTAAAGGTCCTTTCCTATGATTCTGTGACTACTTTGTAATAGTCCATGCTACTTAGGATTGTTTTGCACAGCATAATTCCTTTGGAGAATCTTAATTTGAGCAACTACATGAGATAATTGCAGGTCAGTGTTCAGGACTGAAAAAAAGACAGTAATATAACTTCACTGAGTAGGAGATACTGCCAGAGAAATGAGGCTGCTGATGAATGACCGGTTCAGCTGTTACCTACATTTTGCAGAACAGTCTACTGGTTAGAATGCTGTAACATGCAGATGCCAGTATGTGTATGTTGTTACCCTGCTGATGTGGAGAGTAAAACTCAACCTTCCCACCTAAAAAATAATGTTCGATCCAACAGGCTGTAGAATAGCTAAAGGTGAGGGTGGATTGCAATTGGAGGGAAGAATTGTCTCCACTTCTATGGAAAGCAGAAAGTTGGGAAACTTGTTACAGATGCAGGGGAAGAGGATGCAAAAAAGACTTGACTGAGACCTTTTCATAAGGACACTAATACCTGCCATACATTTTACACTAAGATTTTATCAGTTATAATTCACACATGAATTTTACACAACACATCAGTCTCTCTTTCTAGATAGGAAAGGAAATAGATTCAATTTTGGTCATACCTTGTCCATTCATTATTTGCTGTGATTAGAGAATTACTCATTTGTCTTTTGGTGAGTTTCAGTGAAAATTATTGCCTGACCCATCTTTTCATAGTTTTTAAAATGTCTCTTGTACCTCATTTTAGGCTTTATTTTCATACATGTGAGAAAACATATAGAGGTATTAATGCATAAACAAAATTCATTAAATCTCCTTCCTAGATGTTTTGTGGGACTCAAAGTAGTTTATACTATTGTCTAAAATAATTAACACTAAAATATGTTCAATTTTTTGTCGCTATTAGAATCCTTTTATCCCACCAATGAATAATACCTGGCTTTAATATTGCTAAAATATTATGTGAATTAATTCTTTCCTTTCTTTTCCTTCCTCCTTGTCAGTTTTTAATCCAAACTAGCAATTAAGCACCACACACTCACTCCCTCCCAGTGGAATGGAGGAGAGAATCAGAAGTGTGAGAAAACTCAAGGGTAGAGATAAAATCACAGAATCACA
>VZRW01006606.1:1123-62306 GCA_013398125.1 Aegotheles bennettii
AGTACCCTCCCGGCAGCCCCGGGGGTCCCCCCAGCAGCGCCACGTACACGACCCGGCATCCAAGTGTGCCCACCCCGGCATCCCTGGGGTCCCCCAGGCAAACCTGGGCTGCCCAGAGTGCCCCCCCTGCGAGGCTTGGGGAACCCCCCAGTCACCCCCCACACGCCGGGGGGTGGCCCAGCCCGGCAGCCCCAGAGATCCCCGAGACCCCCTGTGCTGCAGTGACCCCCCGAGCCCCGCGGGTGCCCCTGTGTCCCTGGGGGAGCAGTGTGCGGGGGGATGCGTGAGGATCCCCCGGTTCCCAGAACAGGGCTGTGGCATTCCCAGTGGCTCCATAGATCACCGTGTGGCACCGCGGGACCCTGTGTCACAGCCCATGCCCAGGCAGTGCCAGGCCCGGTGCTGGCTCAGGTGAGCCCTCGCCTCGCTGTTTAAAAGCCGGGTGTTCAGGGCATGCTGCCACCCAAAAGGACCCTGCTGGTACTCAAGCTGCCCTGTAAATCACACGGCAGAGTTCACGTGGACTCCAGGAGAGCCTGACTTCTGCAACCAGAGGAATGTCTCTTATGAACAAGACTTCTGCATGCTGCAATGCTTTCAGTATTTTTTCAAGCTACCTTTTTCTTCCTTGTGAAGCTCAGCCCTGCAGACAGCTTTGCCTCTGAGCCCCGAGTTCATGGAAGTGCCTTATAAATAATAAATACTGCCTTTGTAGCTCCATCCTTGCTCTGGGCTATATCCTACACACTCTCCATGCATGAAGCTCTCTTTGAAGAGCAGGAACATGAGGAGCTTGCAGGGCTGGATTTTACATCAGAGTGTGGTTCTTAGGCCTTTGGTGGGAATTTGGCCTGAGTACAGCCTGGAGGTCTATATCCCATTCCTGTGGGATGCTCATGGCTCTGGTGGAGACAGAAAAGGATGGAAATGTAGGAAGTAATGCTGCTTTGATACAGGAGATAGGGGTTTTGTGTGACTTTTTAGATGGTTTCTGTTGTCATCTACCCAGTGCATGGTGTCCCCAGCTTCAGTACATTCACCCGGGCACCCCAGGATTTACCACCCACAACTTTTTGCCTTTGGATATTTTGGAAATCGATTCTATAATATTTAAGTCCTGTGTAGTTTCTGGCCATGCGTCCTGAGGCTGGGTCTAAACCCCAGAGTGAGACATCACAGCCCTTCTGCCATTCACCTTCCCACCTCCTGACACTCCTGGGACATCAGGGGAGCTCCTGTGTCACTGCTGCTGGGGACAGCTTGGTTCCGAGCTGGAGGAAGGAGGTTGGTAGCCAACCCCAGGCTTGGACTCACTCTGTCCCCTGGTCCTGGCCAATCTCTGGGTGCAAATGAGACCCCCAGCCACTCGCCTGTGGGTGAGCCCAGCCCCGGCAGCGCCGTGCCCGCAGCCTGCGCACGCCAACAAGTTGCAGTGGAAACAAAGGCAGTTCTTGCTTCAGATTCTTCAGAGATAGCAATATGTCAGGAGCCCCTGGAGAGGCTGAAAGTAAATGAATCAGTGCTAGAAAGTGAAGGATATCATCCGCGCTGAATGGTGAAAAGGAGTCCTGAACAGTATCTTCATTGATTTTCCTGTAATTGACACAGAAACTCGGCTCGCCGGAGGCTGTGGCGAGAGGAGTGGGGAGGCCCAGGTACCGAGCTCCCTGCCCCGCGCCCAGGAACCTTTCTCCTCAGTTAGGTGCCTCATTTTTTGTATGAAGCTGTGAAAGAGGCAGTGGGATGGCGAGCCGGTGCTGTCACTCTTCGCAGGGTGTTTTGCAAGCTGCACCCAAGGCAAGGGGCAGAGAAGGACATGTCCCATGCCATCCCACCATCCCTGCAGTGGCAGGGAGAGCCCCGGCGTGCGGGTTACACCGAGTCCTTGGCTGGTGATAAACACCCATCCCTAAGTGAGCGTGTCAGCTGGAAAACACAGCAGTGGCACACAGCAGGGATCTGTAGGAACCTCTGCTTAGATTAGATTTGAAGCTCTCCAAGGAGGAATGTGGCTTCCCTGTGAAAGCTCTCCGCATGCCTGGCAAGAGTGGGGTGGAGTATTCCTCCAGACCTCTTTCAAGTAATTAAGAAATCAAAAAATCAAATCTGTTGCAGCGAAACACAACCTGGCCATGACTTCCCTCCTGGCTCCTGAAGGAGACCTTTAAGATCACCCAGTCCAACTTTTAACCCAGCACTGCCAAGTCCCCACTAAACTGTGGCCTTCAGCACCACATCTACATGGCTTTGAGGTCCCTCCAGGGATGGTGCATCTGACAGGATTTTTGCAGATGCTGGAAAAGGGACAAGGATTCAATGTGCCAGATCCGTGGAGAGACGGCATTTCAGTGAGGAGGAGTGCAGCCACACCATGTGAAAGGAACCAGAGCATCGCTTCGCGTTGCAGCACGACGAAGGAAACACCCGTTGGGTTGGCTGTGCTTAGGGAAGGTTCCCACTTCGTGACTTATTCATGGAAATGGGACACGGTTTTATTTAACTCTCCAGGAAAGCTGTGTTTTGAAGATTTGCCGCTGCTGAAAACAACCTCCCTTCTTTGAAGTAGGGTTTAGGGTCTCCAGGCATAAGGGGGTCTCGGTCTGATGGACTGCACCCAAAGTAGTTTCAAAGTCTCTTTAAACCAGGTGCTCGTCAGCCTGGTGGTGCGTGAAAGGCTATGAATTTATTACCAGGAACATTCCCCCTCCTCAGCCATGTTTTGCTGGTTTGCAGCATCTCTGCTGGCGCTCACAGTGTGTTCCCGGGGGAAGGTGGTGAGGAGTGAGCCACCTGCGCTCCCGTCACACTGCCCAGGCCTGAGCCCCAGAGCCGCTGCAGCAGCCAACAGAGCCAGGAGCCAGCTGCAGGGGACCACACCACCGGGGTGCCCGGGTGGGACCCCCTGGTGGGACCCCCTGGTGGGACCCTGTCCACCCCATGGCCAAGCCCCCACGGTTTCCCTGAGTCACGCTCCTGGGCCAGGCCCCCAGGTTCCTGCTGACGCAGCGCTGGGGCAGCTAAATGCTTTGTTGAACGCCTGCCCGCCTGTGCCTAAGTGCTTTCAGCCTGGTGGCTGCTGAGCTGGGCTTCCTGGGACAATTATTTTGAACATAAGTACCCAAAGCCTGCTCGAGCCCTTTTCTAAGTGCTTAAGTTGTTTTGTTTTAAAAATCTGGCACTGGGTCCGTATACCTGTGGTCAGAGCAGTCCCAGATAGGTATTTATTTTAATTATATTTGCAAAAACGCTTGCTGGGCATAAGGGGCACCCATCCCTTTCCGCCTTGATGCCGCCCGGGATGTTCTGGCAGCATTGGGGCCCTCTCTCTGGCAGCCCCTGGAAAGATCCCAGAGCACGGAATGCGACCGGTCCCATACTGGAGGCTCCTCTTGGGAGCTGGGGAAGATGCAGCAAGCCCAGCCATGCCCTGGCCCTGCTTCACTGCTCACTGCAGGGATGTCTGGCACTGCAGGGATGCCCGGCACTGCAGGGATGTGTGGCACTGCAGGGATGTGTGGCACTGCGGGGGTGCATGGCACTGCAGGGATGCCCAGCACTGCAGGGATGTGTGGCACTGCAGGGATGCCCAGCACTGCAAGGATGTGTGGCACTGCAGGGATGTGTGGCACTGCGGGGGTGCACGGCACTGCAAGGATGTGTGGCACTGCAGGGATGTGTGGCACTGCAGCAGTTTGCAGTGCTGCCACTCACCTGAGCAGCTGCTCTGGGTGTTGTCCGTGGCCTCCTGGGGTGTATCCCCCATGGGCTGGCCCAGGGCTGTGGCCCTCGGGATGGGTCTGACCCCAGCAAGGACAAACAGCTCTACTGTGGATACCCTAATGCAAGGGCTGGAGCTGGGAAGAGCGCGGAGCGATTAGCAGTGTGCATGCTGCTGAGCTGCCTGCAGATTACTTGTGTTTAGACCTAATCCTCTGCATTGAAAAAAATCCCAAATCTCTTCATTTTTCCATGGAGTGATTATCACCGACTCAGGAATGATTGTGTAAAAATTAATCCTGGGGGATAGGATTGGTTTTGGAGCTGCAGGGTGGTGCTGGGCAGACATTGCAGAGGCTGCTAAATCCTTTCCCAGAGGGAAATTAAGGGAGGGAATTAAGGCCCGGCCGCGGTCCCGGTGCGCTGTGGGTTACCTGATCCCTTTAGCCAGCTGCAGCAGAAATGGCTCCATGGGCAGTCGGGGATGCTCTGGAGCCCCAGGGCTCCAAAGGGCTTTCCAGGGTTTCCCTGGAGCAGGGGGCTTTGACAGGAAAGAGCCATGCTGCTGTGGGGACAGTGTGGGCACCCCAGTGCGGGATGCGGCATTGGTGGGGACACAGGCTAATGACAACAGCTGGTGGCCCCTGTCCCCTCCCAGAGAGCCTGGCCTTTGCTTATGGGTTTCATCTCAGCAGGGACTCAGCCTTGCTGGCACCAGCATAATCATAGAATCCCAGACTGGTTTGGGTTGAAGGGATCTTAAAGCTCACCCAGTGCCACCCCCTGCCATGGGCAGGGACACCTCCCACCACACCAGGGTGCTCCAAGCCCCATCCAACCTGGCCTTCAACACTGCCAGGCAGGGGCAGCCACAGCTTCTCTGGGCACCCTGGGCCAGGCTCTCACCACCCTCACACCAAACAATTTCTTCCTGATATCTGATCTGAATGTCCCCTCGGAGGGGACTCTGGGCTGCCCCTGTCCCCCAGGCGTCACTTGGCCACCGCTGGCCAGGCCCAGCCATGTGGTCATCCTCAGGGCTCCGGTTCAAAAAGGTGCTTAAGCCTGGCCCGGGGAGCGTGTGCCGTCCTGCTGCCAAGCGTGATGGATCTGTAACTATTCTGAAGTGAGCCATGAATATTGCATGTGGATCCACTTATTGGAGCCTCCGCTGCGTGGGCGCCCGGCTCTGCTTTAATAGGCGGCTGTCAGGAAATGCAAGCAAGGGAGGAATAGTTCCAGATAAGCCCTTTTGCTGCCAGCAGCGGAGGGTGGTGAAGAGCAGCCAGGCAGGGGCAGGAGGGACCAGCCGGTGGATGCCCAGGTCCGGGGGCTGAGTGACCACCAGCTGCCAGGGCAGGGGGACGGAGAGGTGACAGTGACCTCTGCATCTCACTGCCGACTTCTGCCATCATTTTTAACCCCCAAAAGCAAAGCCATGAGATCTGGCATGATGGCAGGGCCTCTGCTGGCTTTCATGGAGGCAGGGATTCATCTGAGCACCCCGGGTCACGTCAGTCCCCACTCTCAGTGGCCCAGGGCGGCTGGAGGGCACCAAAGAGGATTTGAACCACGCACGGAAAAGCCACTCCAAGTGGGGTTTTGCAGTGATTTACTGGGAGGTTGGCGATTGCACCTGGGTTCAATTTTATGCACTAATAACAGGAGGGGGAGCATTTCATTTTTATATAGGTGGCCACCACTTTGCTCCCCTTTACACTGGGCAGCTCCATTGATTTCATTAGGATCTGCCAGGAGAAATGAGAGCGGAACTTGGCCCCTGTAATTAAGATGACTGTTGCTAAAGGCGGACCGATGGAAAATAATTAATCCTACACAAAAACACACGATGCTGAGAAGGAGAAATACATAATTTAGGAATCAGGAGGCTGTTATGCAATATTAATTGCAGACAGCATGTCTGAACAGCACGACATACCGAGAGTCGTGCTGCTCGTCACAAAGGCCAATTTGGCTCTTGATGGTAAATGAAGAGCCTGAAAGAGGCAGCTCCAGAGTAAATGGTCACCTCGGTGGGGTCCGGCTGTGTCTGGGAGAGCAGGGGTCTGTGCTGGCCAGGCGAGCCCACTGCCCTGTGGCTCCCCTCTGAGATCTCTGCCAGGCAGGGACCTACACGCTGCCTCCACCAGCTCAACCAATTTCATTAATTAAAGTTCTAATTGTGCTAAGGGAGCTTTGACCTCCTAGGAGGACCCTTGCCCTTCTTCTCAAAGAAAATTGGATTATTCCTACTAGAGCTGATTGTCAGGGCCTTCTTTGCTGCTGAAATATTCTCTCTACTTCCTAATCAAATGACTTAAAAAGGCCAAACATGGAACTTTCAACAACAATAACAAATACGCCTATTTATTTAAACAGGCACAAGAAATAGTAATTCAATAGGCAATTTCTAGAGAGGGCTATAAACGAATGCAAACAGAAGGTCCACTCGTCTCTGATGATGCTTTAAGAGGCAGTGCTGGATTTAAAAGCTCCTTCAGTGCTTTCTTTTTAACACAAAAGGAAGCAGAGAAACGCCTTTGGGATTGGGATTGTTTGTCACACCAGGCATGGGGATGGTACCTGGTGGAGGACATTGCCACGGTGGCACAGCAGACAGGACAGACTGGTGTGGGGCACATACCAAGGGCAGATGAGCCAGGGGGCTGGGTGCCCAGGGGTCTGGGTGCCGGGGGTCTGTGGCAGCGGTGCAGGGGGGGCTTCCAGCCCCTCTCCAGCGGCACACAATCCTGCAGCATCCTTTTTGTAAACACTTCATCAAGGAATTATTTCTTAAATGACCCTAATTTTATTTTCTAGTCCTAGCTAATGAGCTCTTTGTGTAATGAATCATAAATTACTTAGAGCAAGATCCTTCTTTTACTTAGAATGGGTAAAAAATCGGCGGCGTCTCCAGCCTGCGCCCACCGTGCCTGCGCGGTCGTGGATTTCTCCAGCTGAAGCTCAGCCCTAATTTTGCAGATAAACAGCTTCTATTTCATTAAATGAGCTCTGCACAGAATGTTTGTCTTAGTTATTTCCAGAAAATTAATTCATAGAGCTTAATCTGTTTAGCATCTGATTAATGGGATTTTTAATCACCCATAATAATGATAATAAAAGGCTTAAAGTAATAACCGAGGAAAAGGTGTGTATTTGTCTTTGCTATTCCCATTGTCCTGACAGCCATCAGTGCTGCACAATAACTCATGATATTTGGCATTGTTTCTTTCGGATCTATTGATCAGCTGAAAAAACCAGACCTTGTTTGAATCTGATTCATTTAACCGTTTTTGTAAAATTACCTATTATCAGGAGAGGTAGTTTTGAAGCAAGCATTTCAGTCTCCTTGAGCCAAGATACATCTGTACCGCTCACTCCTGTGACACAAATACCATTAAGTCCATGTCTCCAATAATTAAATGCCTGCTGCATGACACCTAAAATCATATTTGTTGTCAGATGTGGCACGGGGTACAATAGTGATGTATTAGAGCATAAATTTAGTGTAAGAGTAACCACGCCACGGCAAAGACATTTGCCTCCAGACCGTTGTGGTGGTGTGAGTTTGAATTTTGTGTTGTTAACCCCCTAAAAGTGTGTGTGTCATGGGGTGTGCCAGCCCGCCCTTCTCCTTTAAGGAATTTAATACACTTGCTGAATCCTCTCTGTGGTGGGGCAGAACGGGCCCCAGCACCCAGATGGCCACCACGGTGGCCGGGGACAGCCCAGGGCTGGGCTCTGCCTTCCACCATCCCTTACCCTGCTCTCTCCTGGGGTGCCTCTGCTTCCCTCAGGGATGCGGTGACACTTCCAGTGCGAGGGACAATCAGGTTTTGTCCCCATGGCACAGGAGGGAGCGACTGCTGCAGAAATACGCTTGTGTTTTGATTTTTGTTATTTGTTTGCTTCCTTATTTTTGAAAGGAAAAGGTGGTGTTCACAGGATCAATCATTTTCCTGCACGCGTGTAAATAGGATGCAGGAATGTCACTGGAACACAGAAATACTGGGAAGAGGGAAGATTGGAGCAGCTCGGGCCATCCCTGTGCTCCCGGGGCACCGGAGCTGTGTATCACGGTCCTGGCTGCCACAGCCTTCACCTGCTCGAGGGGAGAAAGGGCGGGTTTGTGCCCGGCAGAGCCCTGGAGCTGTGTATTTTTGGCTGTGGCAGGGTGAGTGGGAGGTCAGGGGGGAGCGCAGCGCTTTCCGGGGGGGGATCGATACCGCCGGGCAGCCGCGCTCCGAGCGTGGGGAGCAGCGTGATGGGAGCGGGGGAGCATCCTCTGCCTCTCCCCGCGCTCCGGCCCTCTCCCGCTCTGAAATTGGAAAGAAATGGATCGATTTTTTACTCTTTTCGGGGTGAGGGGAAATTGCAGAATGAAGATGACTTGAAAGAACGAGATGGATGGAAGTAACTGGAGCTCATCCTCCACGGGGGAGGAAAATGCAGCACAAATTGTGGTGTTAGCAATCCATCCTTCAGTCAGGACTTCATCCCGAGCTCCATCACCGCGTCGGGCGAGGGGGGGCTCTGGTGGTGCAACCCCAGCCGCCCATTGCCAGCAAATGGTCACAAATGGTAAAGAATGCAAAATCCCCACGGAGCTGCCCGGGGCAGGGGGCTCTCCCCCGGGGGATGGGACTGTGGCCAGGCTGTGACCCCAGCAGTGAGGGCACAGGGACAGGGCTTTGTAAGGACTTGTTCTGGGGGGAGCAGTGCCATGGGACCATGGCACCCCCATGCCATGGCACCCCCATGCCAAGGCACCCTCTGCCCTCTGGCCCCGCGCTGGGGAGGGGAATGGCGAGGGAGGGCACTGGCCATCCCTGCCACTGCCCTGCCAGCGCCACCGCTTCACCAGGAGCGGCTCCAATAAACATCACCAGTCAACCACAACCATCCGTTTTCCTCCCCGGAGCAGCGGCTGGCAGAGCCGGGTGGGAGAGGCAGCTGCGGCACGCAGGCTGTCCCCAGGAACGGCGGGACACCCACGGGGGGGTGCTGCGGGGACTGGCAGGTGCGGGTGTCCCCCCGGTGTGGCAGCTGGGGTCCCCATGGCTCTGTAGCCACCTCCTGTGGCCACTTGTGCGGCTCCTGCCCAGGGGAGGGACGGGCTCTCCCGTGCAGAGCCGTTAGAGATTCCCAGCTTAGCAGGTTTCAGGCTGATTGCCTTTCCTCATGGTGTCTCTCTGTGTATGAGGCTTTTCACAGGTGATGGATAGAGCTGCTCCTCTGCAGCATAAATCCTTGCCAGACCCATGTGCCACAGCAGCCGGTGTCCCAGCCTGGCATCCCAGCCTGGTGTCCCAGCCTGGCATCCCGGCTGGCCCTGGGCTCAGCTCCTGTGGGGGACACGGCCCCCTGATCATCACTGAGGGACAGGTTCCTTCCATCCCCGAAGCCCGATCTGCCTTTCCCCTCATCTATCAGGTTCTCCAGGAGAGCTTCCTCTGACTGCCTGCCGCATCCATGTACTTTAAAAGGAATTCCTGTCCCCTGCCACCTCCTCCCTCCTCCCCAGCTCTACTGTTCTTAAAGCCTTGAGCAACACCCCCAGCTTTGGGGTGCTTGGTGGCTGATGACCACCAGCCCTGCTCCTCCCCTTTGGAGCCTGAGCAGGGCAATAAGCGCAGTACTTCTCCACATTATAATTTACTGCCATAATTTATATGTTCCATCTTTTATTTATCATTTGAACATCTTTCCCCGAGGATTTCAGGGTCTCTTCAGTCTCAAGGCCCATTCTTGCAGGTTTTCTGAGAGCTTCCCCCTGTTCTGGGCTTCATTTATTGCCTTTGCTTCTTCTGTTGGTGCACATGGATTCTCCCTGGGGTTTCAAACCCAATGGCTGGAGAAGAAACCTCCGGTTTAAGGTACAGCCTGTGCTGGGTGGCCTATATGCACACATCACCTACAGATGTATACCCAGCCTTGCAATGGCTCTGTGCCATGCATTTATTTACCCAGCGGGGGTAAAATCTTGGGGCCACCCTTAAAAGTGGTCCAGGGCATCTCGGGGAGCCTGGTGGAGCTGCAGAAGGGTCTGTGTGTGCATGGCTTGGCAGACTGGCAGGAGTAGAGGCTGGCACAGGGATGCTGCGGTGCTGGGCACCGCCTGGACCTGCAACAGCGAGGATGGGCAGTGGCAGGGAGTGCCACAGGGGCCCAACCCACAGGCGATGTAAATCACCACAGTTTACCTGAAATCAACACAGCAACGCTGATTTGCAGCCACGAGAGTGTTCCACATGAGAGGCACCACCTCGCACCCTGCTACCCTCTAGGCACAGAGCCCGGCCCCACTCCCCTTCTCCCACTGTGTGGAGCGGGGCGATGCTGCCTGGGCATGATCCGAGGAATCAGTTTTGCCAGTGATCCCGTGTACTTGTCCCTGCAGGGCTGTGCCACATGCAAAGTTTGCAAAGCAAGGCAAACACTGACGAACCCATCTCCGTTTTCCAAGGCGACTGGTTATGAACCTGTTCGGGCTCGAGCCCGCGCTCCAGCCGAGGCAGGAGACACAGCCCCATGCTCATTACTCTGCTCCCAGATGAACAGTAAGTCTCTGGAACAGTACTTACAGCCTGTAATAATATTACTGTTCGGTCTGCTACATGGTCCCTCAGTCATTTTTTCAATTAAAAAAGGACCAATGCTCTATTAACCTTTTGCCTGCGACTCCATTCTTCATACAGCCGCTGGCCCGCGATCGCGAGCCATGTATTAAAAAAGGCATATATTACTGTAAACCAGCTCCAAGTTCTCTGTCACCGGAAAGATGAAGTATCATTTTTTCATTTAAAAATATGAGACAGTTTATCAAATTCACAACCTCTGAACTGACGGCGAAATCTCTTTGTTACCGGGAGGCTGAAGGGAGCGGGGGTGAAGTGGGGCTGGGCTGCGGGGGAATGCGGGGCCGGGGGTTAGCCACGCTCCTGACAGTCTTTCCCATGCTGGCAGATGTATTCTGCCTGCTAAACCCTTTGGCAGGATGTGTCAGCAGCTGAAGTAAATATTATGGATAAATATATCTGTTTTCCTCATGCCGGGGCATGGCTCCCAGCAAGGTTTGCCATCAGGGACTGCTGTTCCCGGTGGTTCCGCAGCAGCGTGCCCGCCCGCCCCTCCCCAGCTGCCCTTCCTCACCCCTCTGGCCTGATTTCCTGACATCTTCAAACTTTTTCCCACTTACACTCTGAGGAGGTTTTATGTGGCAGAGTTTTGTACACAGACCTGGGGGAGGGTGCCCTCAGGAGGCATGGGAATGAGCGAGCTGAGTGTGTTGGGAAAAGCTCCAGCACTGCTTCACACATGCAACACTGCACACAGCCCAGCCACTGTGGGGCAAAGCACCCATTCCCATCCCAATGCTGGAGGGTGTGGGAGAGCAGGTGATTTGCAGGCTAATCTCAATTCTGGGCACTGCTGTCTGCTTCCCATGTGTGTAGGAAATGGCTCAGATAAATAAGAGTCAAACCCGTCAATCTTATGCACCATAAATTGGGAGATAACTCAATATGAATATTGCTATTGAGCTTTCAGACCACGATGCTGTAGTGGAGTCCATAGGTTGCTCCTTTATGAAAAGTCTTTGAGTTCCACTCCTGATCCTGTCTCGTGCCCTGTAGCTCCTGCCTGTGGGGAAGGTCAGTGGGGAAGGGCATCCAGCCTGGCAGAGGACACCAAAGCGACTGTCCCATCGAGTGATTTGTCCCCTTGCCATTAATTCAGGGCCCTCTTTCCTCGTGAAGCTGGACTCAGGGAAAAGATGTCTTGTCATTCCATCATTTTTCCCAGCAGAAGTTCCCATCTTCTGTAATCAGGACACCCTTCACTCTCTTCTTGACAAACCCAACACATTTCCCTCTCACAGCTCTTTAGCTGGTTGCTGTGCAGTGTATTTTTGGCTCACACATAATTTTTATGGTTATTTTCTGTTCCCTCCCCTGTGTCTCAGCATCCTGCCGAGAGGTGAGTACCACAACAGGCAGGAGCACTGCAATAGCTGCCCACAAGTGCCACACGCTGCGGCAGGAGCCACTCACCCCCCTCACATTGAGCCAGGGCTTCCATTAGCCCTTTTTCCACAGCAGCCTTTTGGGTATCATCTTCCATTATTTATTTGAGGATAAACACCTAAAAGCTCGATGTTTTCCAGAGCTGTTTCTTCCCTGAGTGGTCTCCTCTGTGGTGCCCTCCTGGCCATGTCCCTTGCTCCAGAGGATGCTGCAGTGTGTTGGCCCGGGTGACCCTGCTGCCGCCGGAGATCCGCGCTCTCACACAGCTCCTCTCCTTACGCTGGGTCCCTTCCCAAGCCGCTGATAATAAAATCAGCACCCAGCTTTGTAACAGGCCCTGCCAAAACCAGCCCCTACCCTGCCTTCAGGGATGAGTCCTCCCACCGCCGCCTGGCTGGCTGAGGGCTTTTGTACCTCCTCTTTTCATTTCTTACCTCGGTGGTAACCCCCAGCCGGCTCACGGTGAAGATCAATGTGCCTGAAGGAAATTTTATTTACTTTTTCTCCTGTGTGGGGAGGCACTGGAGCCAATATCCCTGGCAATAAATTCAATTCAGGTGCTTGCGAGGACTAACAGTGCTCCTGAGAGGAGCGGCTCCAAGGGCCTCTTCGAACGCTCTCTGTTGGGCAGCAGCTGGCATCACGGTGTTTGCATCCCTGCGTGCTGGCACCCAGCGTGACACGGCACGGTGGGGCACAGGGAACCCTTCATAAAGGACAGACTGCTTCCAGGAGCTGGCAGTGGTTCAGCCCTCTCCATCACCCAGCACCTCTCCTGGCCCCCACAATTCCTGCTCTCCTGCCCTGGGGGTGTTTGGGGGCTGCCCTGGGGATACTCAGCTGCCTGCTCAGGCTCCGTTTCCCAATTTTAGCCCTCTCCCCCATCTCCCTTGTAATCTGCTCTCTCTCAGAGCTTACCTGGATTAGCGGGACCCTTCGTATTAGCTGTAAATCCCCGAGTGCTCCCTAATGGGATTGACCCCACCTTTTGCATGCTGGCCTTTAGGACAGGCTGTTGTACCTGCCCTGGGACCTGACACTTTGGGGGCCGGGGGTGCCCCCCGTGCTGCAGCTCACCCTGCTCCCCAGCTGCCTCCTCCAGCCGCCCCCAGACCCCTCGTTTCCCTCCTTCACCCCTAGATTTATTATTCTACAGCGATTGTGTTGAATTGCATTTGAAATCAATTAGCACAGGTGCTCAAAGATGAATGTTCACGCTCTGAAAAAAGGTGATGAAAACATACCATTTAAATAGAAATCAATTTCCCTTTCATGTATTTCTTCCTAGCTGCTGCCCGAAATTAATAGTTTCTAGATATTTGTGAGCCAAGAGGAGAGCCTTCCCTGGCAAAGCCCGTCCCTGCCCCCCCGCCCCCCACAGCCCACGGCCTCGGCATCNAGCCAGCTCAGCCACGGCTGCAATCGTCTCCTCCCTCCTCATATGTTAGTGACATCATTAGCCATTTCTCCATGGGAAACTATTTAATTCCAGCAATAATAAACACAGGAACTGCAGCAAATGAACCCCAGGCAGCTCCAGTACTTGCCATTACCTGGTGGGCTTGATCTTTATCATAAACCTCGAGGTACCAATTAGACTAACAATGAGCGGGGAGCCAAGGAGGAGAACAAGAGCAGGATTAAGCTGCTGTCCCTCCAGAGTGGAGCTGGGGGGCAGCGAGAGCAGGGCTGCAGCGCTGAGCCTGCGGGACCCCCCAGACCCTCACTGCCAGTCGGGCACCCCTGGCAGCAAGCCCCTAAGCCCTGGGGCTGGCTCCCCACCTTGGGGCCAGCTCTGATGGGAAGTGATGCCACCCAGGCCATTTCCGTGCTCAAAGCTTGTGCCAAAAGCCACAGAGGGTTCTGCTGTGCCTCTGCATTGTGCAGCTGCCGGGGGCCGAGTGGCACGGAGCATCCCAGGCAGCACGAGCTGTTGCAGCCAGACACAGCTCCTTGACAGGGCTTAGGAACTCAAATCAACCCCTCGACCCTGCCTTTCCCAGGGACCTGTCCCCTCATCCCTGGCTCTGAATGACCAGGGACTTCCTAAACTGCTTGTCCGCTGGGGGACCAACACTGTAATACTGCAATCATTTAATTTCTTAACTTCATTAGTCTACAAAACCTAATCCCCAAATTTAAGCAAGCATCTGTCCTCCTCATTTACCACAGAGGCATCGAATTATTGTTCAGCCCCTCTGTTACACCCTGATCCCTTCGATCTAGTTTTCTATCAGTGTTATTATTAATCTCCAGTCATTTTTCCTCACCATCTGTTTTACAGCAGGAGTCCTGTGCTTAGGCTGGGTCAGGAGAAGACCGTGAACCTGGGAGCCCCGGCTCTAATCCTGGCTGTGCCGACGAGGCCCTTGGTGATGCTGAGCGAGCCAGTCCCTCCCAGATGGAGCCAGCATGGAAATAGGACAGCACAAAGACTGAGGTGCTGTGTTGCTGCTGATGGAGTGCAGGGAAGATTTAGGTTCATTTTCTGGGAAATGTGGTGAATTTTCATCGGGCTCTGAGGATGGCTAAGCACCAGTGCAGGTCTCCTGGAGGTCTGGAGCTGGCCACCAGTGTGGGGTCTGATCGAGGGCCCCAGCACGTGGAAACAAGTCCTGCACTGTGATTACAGGCTGTGTGATGCCACATCTCCTGGTCTGAGCTCTGCCCCCTGGCTTTGTTTGAGGGCCCCAGTTCTTACTGCAGAAGTGATGGAGAAGCGGCGTTCCCTGCCCACCGTGTTTGGTGATGCTCAGGACCTCATGGACCCACAGGCTCGTGGTGATGAACCTCACACAAGCCCAGACCACTGAATCCAAGCTATATATATATAATTTTATGGGAATACATATGCTGTTGCCTTTGCACCCATGGGGTGTGATGGGCTCAGCGCTGCGTTCCCTGGTTTGCCACGGCGCAGTGGGCTCCCTCCTGCGGGGTTCAGCAGTGCTAAATGCACTGCAAAGATGCTGCAGTCGATGCCCTCATTTAAATCTGTTTCATTTTTTGACTATGCCTACACTTTCTCTGAGAGAAAACAGGTCTTCAGTTCAGGCCCCTGGCTGCATAGGTCAGGAATAAAAATTGTTCCCAGTTCTTGTTTTGTTTCGGGTCTGCAGGTATTGATCATCTTCTCCATTTTCCCCACTCTCAGCTTTATTCCTGCCACTGTGTATTTTTGGTTTATGCTCCTTGCCAGCAGCTCCTTCTGAAGCTGTGCTCAGGCTCCTGGCTCGTCTCCCACCGTGCCTGCAGCACCCAGCAGCCCCTTCCAGCTCCTCCCGTCCAGCTCCGGGTACAGCCCCGGCCGCTCGGGTCGGGTCCCCGGGGTGGGTTTGTGCTGTGGTGCCCCAGGCTCCTGTTCACACACAGCCTTTCATATTGTAATCCCGATATCCAATTCCTCTTCTAACTGCCTTCTCCGTGTCACTGTTGCTTGGGTTTGTGTTCTGGTTTTGGTACAGAAAGTAGAGATTTTTCCCGTGGACTGGAAATCGCTGGTGGATGTGGGTGGGACTGCAAAATGGAGTTGTTAAACCTCCCTGTGCCCACAGTGCCAGGGCAAGGGCTAATTCTGGGTGAGCACCTGGGCTATGGTTGTTTACAGGGGTGTCAGTGGCAAACCAGCCCCCAGAGCTCTGTCTCCTCCATCCCTCGTGCTGAGGGACTGCCTGACACATTTCTTTTCCCGTGACTGCAATCTCCTTTTTGGTTTCCTAATTCCTCCTTCTCTTCTCTGTGTTATTTGTTACCATCTCCAGCTGAGCACAGACCGGGAGCCTCAGAAATCAATTCAGTGCTGAGTCTCAGTCTCGGAAGAGCTGTATGGGAAAGGCTGCCACTTTCGCGGGATAGCTGGTGACAGAAGATAAATCATCACAGATTTTTTGCCAACATGCCATATTTCAAACTCATAATCAGTCCACTATCACCCTTTGGTTCCTTCAGCACAGTGCAATCTCCTCCCAGCTCCCTGTGATTTATGTTCCCAGGTACCAACACCGATTGTACCTTTCTAATCCTCACTTGTATAATTCCTCTTTGCTGCATTTCCTTAATTACCCTCTTTCTGACCTTCCTTTTCCTTCCTTACTCCTCCTTCCAGCTCACTCCTGGGCTTCTTTGCCACCCGTTGACCCTTCTCTCAATTTACGGCATGAGCACGGTTTCTGAATGCCCTTGAGCCTCGGTGATGTTGGGGTTGGGTTTTGTTGGGGTGATGTTGGGGTTCTGGGGGGCTGTGTGTTCCCCAGGCCAGAGCAGCCTCTTGCTGGACTGGAGCCAGGCACGATGCCCGGCGAAGACCTGCAGAGAAGGACATGGAGAATCACTCTTGCAGGGCATGTAGACCACCGCAGCATCCCTGTCCTGTGTGGAAATGACAGCCTGACCTCGGCATCGGGGTTTGTCACCTCTAGTGTCAGTAATTCCCAACAAAAAGCGATGGGGACATCCTGCTTGTCCAGTGTGTGGAGGACTTGGCCTGAAGACACCGCTGTGGGGATGCAGCCGAGCCCATGGCCAAGTCCTGCACATCAGCCCTGGGATGCTGGGTCCAGGAGGACATGCTTGGTACATATTAAAAAGTTGTGGTTAGTGATAGCAGGGAGAGGAGACAATGTTGTGGCCCTTCTCTAACTGGCTCCTGGCAGCTGTCGGCAAGGGGAGGAGTGGGATAACTCATGCCAGGCTGAGAGAAGCTCCTGCAGCCATCGCTGCTCTTCTGGGACGAGCAAGCTGAGGTCCTGTGGGGCTAGGCGGTGGGTGGGAGAGGTGTCCATCCCCATGGTGGGGGTCTGGGCAGAGCCTGCCGGGGGCTGTGGGGAGGGTAGAGCACAACAGGTGACTTTCAGAAATCACTGGAACATCTTCTTCATAATTAATAAATGAAAAATGTTACTGCAGCTAATCAATACAGTTGTTAGAGGGCATTGATCGGAGGGGGAACTCTTTTTGTGGGTACAATTTTTCACCTATTCAGAACAAAAGGCTCCCCGGGGTGCCATCAAACAGAGCGGCGCTTGGGAGCCTGACCCGGACGGCAGAAAAAATAGGAAGGCAATTAATTAAAACCTGAGAGAGCAATGTCCCCCGAGAGCCACAGGGGGGACGGACCCAGGCCGTGCATGTGCTGGGACACAGTTCAGGTGGTCCCAAGCCAAGATTAGGCACCTCAGTGCTGCAGCTGGGGTGAGGGGGTGCTGGGCCTGAGGGCAAAGGTGAAAGTCCTTCTGGAAAGGACCATGCACCCTCTGGTGCCATCATGCTGCTGAGCCATCACCGAGCACGGCTGTGTCCCCAGAAGACACACGTTGGGACGGTTTCTCAGCACCCTGGGGAGCTTTTCCATGACAAACCCAACCAGCTGGGCAGGAAACAGCCCCTCTTGCAGGGAGTTTACGGGGTGATAATGAGCACCAAGAAAACCTCAGGACTGACGCTTGACATTCAAGCATTTGCCTTGGGAGGTAGAATTTAAAGATCTAGTTAAGCTGCTGGCTTGGTGTTTTGAAAGTGGTTTGATTGTTTTTCCTCTTGGAAAAACTGTATTTGGGTCACGACAAAGCTCAGCTCTGTTTTCGGGTCAGCATTTCAGGCCCTGATTTTGCTGCTGCCCAGGCAGAGGATGCCGGCTGGTGGCTGGTGCTGCCTCCCTCCTGCTCCCGTGCTCCACCTGGGTCCGGAGCCCATGAGTGCCAGGGGCTGCCCACACCCACAAAGCAAAGACTCTGCATCAACGTCTGCCAGCCCAGGGCCTTTTTCAGCCCTTCACAGAACTGTAGAATCATCCAGGTTGGAAGAGACCTTCAAGATCATCCAGCCCAACTGCCCGCCTACACCCCCACTAACCCGTGTCTAACATCCTCAGTAATTTTTGGCCTGGTTTAACTTTTCATTGTTTCAATACGGGCAAGGATGAAGGACTAGAAGAAGGGTGAAGAATTAAAACAAGTGCTCACTTTAAACATGAATGTGACACCCAGACATTGCGATGAGCTGGTGGCTATGGCAGACCCTGGGCATCACTCTTAGAATCACAGAATCCCAGCCTGGTTTGGGTGGGAAGGGGCCTTAAAGCTCACCCAGTGCCCCCCCCTGTCATGGGCAGGGACACCTCCCACCACACCAGGTTGCTCCAAGCCCCAGCCAACCTGGCCTTGGGCACTGCCAGGGAGGGGCAGCCACAGCTTCTCTGGGCACCCTGGGCCAGGCTCTCGCCACCCTCACACCAAACAATTTCTCCCTCCTATCCCATCTCCATCTCCCCTCTGGCACTTGGAACCCGTTCCCCTTCGTCCCGTCACTCCCTGCCCTTGGCACCAGTCCCTCCCCAGCTTCCCTGGAGCCCCTTCAGGCACTGGAAGGTGCTCTGAGGTCTCCCTGGAGCCTTCTCTTCTCCAGGATGAACACCCCCAACTCTCTCAGTCTGTCTACACAGGGGGATGCAGCTCTGGCCCCTGGGTTGGGGTCTCCTTCTGGCCTCCTCTACCCTGCTCCTTGGTGTCCTCACCTAGCCCACACTCTTCTGGTTAAAGCCATCTGCCAGAGAGCCCCAGGCAGGGCAGGCAGGGCAGGCAGGGCAGGCTCCTGCTCCCGTGGTGGGGGTTTGGCACCACAGACCCCAGCCACCCCCCCAGCAGTGCCCACCTCCCGCCGTGGTGGCTGCGGAGCACCTCGGCAGACCGCCCGTCAACCTGGGGGATCAATGCACAATTAATTACTGTCATCAGGCGGGACTCTGCTCGGGGAAGACAGCACACTTATATTTATCAATTACTAATTAGTAGCTCTTGCCGGGCTGGCAGTTGTCTGTCAGCCAGGGAGAGAGCAGTGGCGGCAGGGCTCACACGGGGTCACTTCCTTAGCAGTAATTAAGGATGGATAAACTTGTTTGGAAAAGGCTGGAAGCCTGAACTACAGCTGGGAGGTAGGAAAAAAATCCAAACAATTAAGACTGGGATCTTTAAAAGAGCTTTTAGATGTCAAAGCTGCCAGCATTTCACTCGGGTTAAGTGCCTAGCTCCCACAAGATCATGAAAATCTCAGGCCCAAATTAATTTTTTAGATGTGCATTGGCTCAGGGACAAGGTGGTTCCTTCGCTTCCACCTCCTGCCGTCCTTTCCCGGGGAAGGGAGCCTGCCCAGGGCCACCTTGGGAGCACCCTCCTGGCCACTGCTGGCCCTGTTCCGTGGCCAGGAGACCCAGACCATCCTCTGGGAAGCACAATTGGCCCTGGGATGCAAGAGGAGACCAGGACCATCCTCTGGGAAACACAAGAGGCCCCAGGATGGGAGAGGAGACCCAGTGCTGTGCAGGGGCAGGACAGAGGGCTTTGGGGGGAGATGATGACCACGCTGCTGTCCAGGATGGGATCCAGCAGCCCGGGGATCCCTGCCAGCTCTGGCTCTGCCTTTTGAAGACCCTTTCTGGCCCCATTCTGTGGTGTGTGCAGAGCTCTGTCTCCTCCTGAGGGGTGGGACATGCCCAACATCTGAACCACACTCAAGGGTTACTGGGGACTGACTTTTCTTGTGGAACAGAATAACCCCGCTGAGGTGGTTCTTCCTTTTTGCAGTGCCATGAATAAGTCACCATTTAACCACCTCCTCCTGTTGTCTGCACGTGAAGCCCTGACCTCACCCATCCCAAGGAACTCACGCTTTAACTCTGACTGCTGAATCCTCCGGCTCCACCTCGGGTTGATTATTGATGGAGATAAGGACTTTACCTGCTGCAGGTGACCCTGTGCCACGGGGTGCCCCAGGCACAGGCTGGTACCTTATCACCCCACAGCCGTGCTTCCCAGGCACCCAGACAGGAGCTCACTGCTGGCAATTAACTCCATCAACAAAATGCCCATAAATCAATCACAGCTGGGCTAATAAATAAATCTTTGATCAATTACTACCTGTGAAACGTGTAGACGAGGATCAGTATCTCTGATTTACCACTTTCCCTGTGCTGGAATTGGAAGATCAAGGATTAATGTCAGGAGGAACATCAGCCATCTGAATGCCATGCATTATTTAAAACTTGGGAGATAATAAAATTTTGGAGGAGACCGGCCCATTAGTTCAGCGCTCATATTGACATTTCTCCCACTGTATGAGCAGTTTTGTTAATGATTTTATATTCCCCCCTGACTCCCTGCTCATTTTTCTTTGTCCTCTTGTCATTTCTAATGGGGCAGTGGGACACGTTCCCGCTGCAGCTCCCCTGTGCCCACCTCCTGCCCCAGATGGCGCCGGGGGATTGCTCAGCTCCCCCGGCCCCCGGGAGCCCTCTCTGCATGGGGCCCCTCCTCAGCATCATGCATGCCCCTGCTCGTTCCAAGGATGTGTTTCTTGATCTAACGACTGATTCCAGGAACGCGGCCATGCTGTGATGGGCTGCTGCCACCTTAGGGGACTCAGGGGCTGGCACGGAGAGGCAGCACAGCGGGGTCTGCCTCTGGAGCAGGGAGGATGCTGCCGGGCTCTCAGACACGGGGGATGCTGGTGGGAGCTCCTCATCAGGTCAGTAACCAGCTAATCGTGGGGTATCTGATAGAGCCCAGATAATGTCCTGGAGATGGTGGAAATGGAGGGAGCACCCCAGCTAGGAGGTGGCAGCTGTGCTGGGAAGACCTGAAGAGGATTTATCCCCCAAGAGAGGGAGATGCACTGCCCAAAATGTACCTTGGTGCTGTGGTGTGCAGGGGTGGGTCTGTGGGATGGTACAGCCTTTGGCTAGCCAAGCCTCAGGCACATGCCCACAGCTCACCTGGTACCCAGAAATGTGAACCTGCTCTCTGCTCCACTGTTGCTGACTCCAGAGATGTCCCAGGAGCCTCCTGGGAAAGGACCTGTGCAAACATGGCCTGTGGTAGGGAACCAAGAGGAGGAATAGAAGGAAGTGCTTAGAGCCGAGCTGTGCACTGGAGGAGCGCTGCTCTGGTCAGTCCCTCTGCATCAGATCCTCTGCTACACCAAGCACAGGGGTGGTGGCACGTCCCTTCCTCTTGCTGGCGTGGCCACCCCAAACCCAGGACGCAGGGGACCTCAGTGCAGCAGCACGTCCAGGCACCGAGCGGCGTTCAGGATGGAGACTGGGGGTGCAGATGCAGGACGGGTGCAGGGAGCACTGGAGCCAACACTGAGGTTCCCCCACCGAGGTTCCCCCACCCTGGGGACACGTCCTGAGCGAGGCTGACACCCTGTGGGGACACGTCCCTACCCGTGCCGGGCAGGGGTGCCGCGGGTGGCTGGGTCGGGTGGCACCCTGTGTGGGGCTGGCAGAGCCGGGGGAAGTGGGCAGTCGCCTCCCCTCCGAACAATGCAGCCCTGCCTCATATATTTTTCATCCCAGTTGAGGGTACAGTGTCAGCCGATGACCTTTGTCACACCCCAGTGCTTTCTGGGATGTAAATTAGGGGCTTTTTTCCCCATCTGGGCAGATAAAATGGACTCTTACTTGTACATCCTGGAAGCAGATATTTATTGTGAGCCCGCTGCTGTTCTCAGCAGGTGGACAAAGATAATACTGTCATTATGTGCTCAGAAAATGCTTTGTAAAATTTGGTAAAGTATGCAGCGCGCTCCGGAGCAGATAACATCTGCCTTAAAGGACTGTACTGCTGTAAACAGGGTTTAGAAAAATAGCACCCACTGCTTCTCCACGGGAGTATTGATTTTTGGTGTTGGAAAGGGTCAAATTCAAATTGCTGGCACAAAGAGCGGCTGCATCTCCTCAACTGTGTGTCTTTTAACAAAGAACAAAGTCATGCGAGGGGAGGGAGGCAGTGGGGGGGACGGCGGCCGCACTCCAGCACGCCTTTCCCACGGGAGCAGCCAGCTGCTGCCCGCAGGGACCCGCACCCGCCCGGGGGGGCCAGGCCTCGGGGGTCCCCAAACCGCCCCCCGCCCCAGCGTCCTGCTGGGGACCACGGGTAGGGCAGAGCTGGCTGCAGAGGGGCTCCCTGCCAGGGCTCTGCAGCCCCCCTTGTCCCCAGGAGAGGCAGAACCCTGCCCCGTGCCTCAGTTTCCCCGGCTGCTGGGCAGACACGGTCCCACAGAGGGGTTTGAAGCTCCTGGGATGGGCTGGGAGGCACTGGGTGTGTGTGCTGCTGCCCATGGGGGAGCAGGGAGCTGTGCCCTGGCAGGCAGCTGGCAGCGATGGCATTTTACTGCCCGACTCCGAGGAGCAAAGGGCTTTCCCTTCCTTTACAGGTCAAGAAGAGCTGGAAGTGTCCGTGTTGCAGCTGGAGGTCCTGGGCAAACCCCTCATGGGCTGGGAGAGGGGAACCCTGGAGCAAGTCAGGGAGAGGTGTGGTACCCCAGAGCCCCGTGTCTGCCCCAGTGCCCAGACCCTCCCCAGCAGTCCCTGTCCCACGCCTCTGCTCACCTCCCGATGGTCCTCTGCTGCCAAGGGATCTGTGCCTGGCCACAGCACAGCTTCTGACCCAGCCTGGGGCCTCGGCTCCAGCTCGGTGCCAGCCTGGCATCGGCAACACCTGCAAAGCCTTGTCCTGCCAAGGGTGCCCAGCCCAGCCTGCCCAGCCACCTGGCTTCCAGCTTCTCCTGGAGCAATGGCATCCAGAGGCCACGCAGTCAGCGACAGAAACTGAAATAAAGCAAAGCTCACCTCACCTTGCCAGGAGTCAGAGCCTTTTGGTGACCCTGGGCAGAGCTCTCAGACTGGGACATCAGACCCTGGGCAGGACCCTGGGGTGTGGGATGGAGCAACCCACCCCATGGGACCAGGAACACTCCGTCCTCAGAGAGGTTCAGCAGGGCTGCCCAGTTCCCCCCTGTCCCTGCCCACCTTTCGCAGGTGCAGCCCTGGACAAGCCCGGTGAAGCCCATGGTCCTGCCCACCTGCCAGACTCCCCATCCCTCCAGCACCTGGGGTGGGGCAGGACATGGGCAGCGTCTCTTCCATGGCTGTACTGGGGGCACCCACCCCTGTGGGGGCTGGTTACTCCACCACTGCCTTGCCCACATTTGGCAAGTGTCCCTGTGGCTCAGCATCACCCCGTGGCTCAGCATCACCCCATGGCACAGCATCACCCCGTGGCACAGCCCTGGGCTTGCTGCCCTCGCACCAGGGCTCAGGACACCGAGCCAGAGTCCCCGCACAGCACCGTGAGCCAACAGGGATCAGGCGTCTGGTCCTGGAGCATTTACAGGGTAACGTCAGCTGTGGAAATCCACCATCCAAGTTATCGTCCCACAGGAATGCCTTGGAAAGGTTTCCTAGACACAGCCTAACGGGAAGCAATATCCTCTGCAGCAGAAAATAAAATGCAGAAGTGGCACATGCACAGGCTAATGTTCAAAGTAAAGAATTCTACCCAAAGAGCATGTGGCGGATCCAAATCCCCTCATCCAAACGTCATTATTTATTAATATTCACATTGTACACACTCTTGATTTGTAAGAGACACAATCGATTGGTACCTCTCATCAGGCACAGGAGAAGCAAACCTGCCATGCAGGGCGAGGCTGGAGAGAGCAGGAGGGAAGGCACTGGGTCTGGCACACCGGTCCTGGGAACGGAAAGGGACATGGCAGGTTTTTGGCCAAACATGAATGGTGCCTGGTGTGTTGTGAAGACAGGAAGAATAACGGTGGGTATGGTTGATCTGAGGACACAGCACATCAGGCCCATGACCAGGACTTGGGTACCGCAGTGTGACAGCAGCAGTGGTGCCGAGGGCCCAGCCGTGGCACAGGGACATGATGCTCCTCATGGTTACGTGCAGGAGGGGCTGGTGTCTTTGAAGGAGAAAAAAGAAATCTTTCCCACCCAATTAAATGGCACTTACAGCATGGGAAAGGAAAATGGGCTCCCATTTATGGCTTGGGGATGGCAGGAGGGTCTCTGGTAACGAAATCATGACGGGAGCCTGGGAGTTGTTTGTTCAGTGTATCGATCAACTTTTATCGTGCCAGTAATTAACACGCATTACTCCCACTCTGCATTTTCCAAAGCAAACTGCTTCCTATGATACTTTCAAGGGATGCATGGTAGAGGCTGGCAGCACAAGCCAAGAGCTGGAGGGGGTCAGTGTTTGATGCTCATCCGAAACCCAGCTTGTGCCTGCCTGCATCCCCCAAGTGCTGCCTGCTTCCTGCCTGCATCCCATGAACACTGCCTGCTCCCTGCCTGCATCCCCCGAGCACTGCCTGCTCCCTGCCTGCATCCCATGAACACCGCCTGCTCCCTGCCTGCTCCCTGCCTGCTAAACCCGCTGCCAGCCTCCCGAAGAAGGGTGATCTTTCAACTGCACGGAGCCAAACACAGACAGGTCGCCCCAAATCCCCCGTGCTGCCGCAGCAGCCGTGAAGAGTGGGTTTAAGCTGTTTAAAAATCCATCTCCTGGCTCATTATTATGCAGACCAATTTTTCATTCATCGGGTATCTACGGCAGCATTTTAATGTGAGAAGCTCCCTACTCTGTTTCTCTTCCCCTGAAGAAAAATAGCTTAATTTCTCCAGTTTGATAGATTTTCCTGATCCTTCAAAAGGTAGAAAAAGACTCTTGAAAATCGGTCGTTGAACTATCCACAGGCATTTTATAATGGCCGTAAATAGGTCTATACTGAATAGCTCTCCAGGCATCAACTTGAATGGTGTCCTTGACACTGTTATTATTATCCCCACTGAAAAAAAAAGAGAATAGAAAAAAGAAACAGAAAGTCTGGGAGCCTCTCCATGCCGCAGTCAGTGTCTGTGCGTCGCGGGAAGGATGCGGAGCTGTTCCCCTCGCCGTACATCCACCCCCAGAGATGGGCAATCTGTGCCATTTTTCACTTCCCAGAATTGCCATAAATTTCATGGAATTTCATGCATGAAAAAAAATCAATACACACGAGAAATTTTGCAAGCTCCAGAGCAAATGAAGTAGCAGGAGGAGAAGTTTGGGGTAATTTATTTTCTGCCTTTGGCCCCTCTGTCCATTTTCAGGTGTCCATCTAAGCCCCCAGTTAGTCCCCATTCGAGAAGGTATCTTTATAACTTCTCGTGCAACGGTGTCATGTTGCTCTTTGCTCCTAACCACCAGCTTTGCGGTGGTGATTCCTCAGGGCAACCATTTTTACAGCATTGCAACACACCACCACATTCAGCAGCTGCAAGAGGTTTTCTGCTGTAAAACCCATTTGGGCCCTCCACCACAGCATCTCCAACCTTCTACCCTTCACCCACCCTTCTAACCTTTGGTCTCACGGGATCAACTCTTGTGTCATGAGCGACACTGGGGAAAAGCTGGAGGTTAATCAGTAAGAGCTATTTTCTCAGAATAAATTAGGTGCTTTCATTTCTTGAAAGCCACTCTGGTTTCTCCAGCCCACTCACAAGGCAAAAATAGCGTGCCCTAAAAATGTCACCGTGCGTGTATGGATTTCTCTCTATTGAAAATTAGCACAGCCATCACCTGCTTCTCTGCTGGAGCAGCCATGGAGCCGTTCCCAGTCTGGGAACCTCCAGACCCCAGGAGATGGACATGGACAGCCCCAGTGATCCTGGCCCGACCATCGCACACAGCAGGAGGAGAGTGCTTGGTGTGATGGCCCACCATCAGATTTTTGCAGAACATCCTTACCTAGGGCAGAAAATAGGTTATAAATAGAAACTATAGTGTGAGGTGAGGCTGCAGATACCCTCGTAGTTTGGGGTGTAGTTAAAGCACAATTAAAACCAGGCTAACGTTGTAGACAGAGCATCATCATGGAAACACTCCAGGTCAGGTTGGATGGGGCTCTGATCTGGGTGCAGATGTCCCTGCTCACTGCAGGGGGCTGGACTAGATGGCCTTGAACGGTCCCTTCCCATCCAAACCACCCCGTGGTCTCTGACTCTATGACATGTACATGTTTATGTACGATGCTCTGCAGGCATGGGCTGTGCCCCTGGGCTGGAAGTCCTCACACAGCCCCACATAAAGCTGGGAGCTTGAACCTGCCCAGAAAAGTGGCACTGCTGCAGCTCAGGTGCTGGTATGTCCCCCTGGCTCCCATGTCACACTTCCTGGTGTCCTCACACAGAGACCTCAGGCTGAGGACATCAGGGATTTATCTGGAAAGCATGGGAACAAATGAAATGTGCCAGTGGGTGCTCCCCAGGAGACCTAGCCCTGCTTTTACTCACATGGGGATCTCCTGGGTGCTTGCTGAGCTCCTGCAGCCTGGCTGCTCCTCTTCCTCGAGGTCACTGCCTGGGCAGCAAAGCCATGAGCTAGGTTTATTCATCAGGGACAGAAGAACATGGACACAGAAACCACTTCACACCCCAGGACTGCCCGGCACAGACCCCAGCTGTGGGTACAAGGACATTCTGCACCCAGGAGCTCACAGTTACACCTAAACACTGCTGTAGCTGCACTCTGGGTGCAGGCTGTACCTCCACCTGCCTCCACACTGGGACCATGCCCTGTCCTGAGTGGCAGGAGGTGCCCACCTGGGGAAACTGCTGAGCAGAGGAGCTGGGCATCCCCACCCGCTGCCACGGCCAAAGCAGAACTGCTGAGAGGCAGCGTCTTGCTGCAGGGCTGAAATCATGCCTTCATTAATAATGAAGGCTGGCAGGGATTTCTGGAGGTCTCTGGCCCTACTGCTGGCTCAAGGCAGGGTTGGCTTGGACCTGGCCATGCCTGTGGCCACCCTGGGGTGACCCTGCTGTCTGCTGGCTTAAAGGTGATGAGACGCCTGTCCCCCTCCCCCTGGGTGACAGTGAAAGTGCCCTGGTCTCTGAACGTTCTTTTGTTAGAGAAGGCCAGATCTGAAGAGGCTCCCCGAGTCCTTTGCCCTTGTGGGTGTCACCCCTGACCCTCCGTGGAGCAGCACAGTGAGATTAGCAAAGCCCAGCAAATAATTCCCATCACTGGATCTCTGGCAAGTGCTGACTGCACCCCCTGGGACCCAACTGCTCCCCTGCAGCACCAGCAGCGTGCTCAGGGGTGGCTGCTCCTGGCACATTGCAGCTGTCTGACACGGTGCTGGCTTGGCAGAGCAGAGCCCTTCCCGTCAGCGACAGCCGCTAATTGCTCCTGGTTAGTTAGGGAGCGACAGGCTCCCTCCCTCCCCGGGGGCTCCCATGCCGCCTTTCCTGGAAGGTTTTCCTCCCTGGCCCCTGCATTTCCACATCAACCCGTAAGTGTCACCAGGGAGCGACTTCTCACCCGGAGGTGCCCCGCCGGTGTGTGCCCTGAGCTGGGTTTGCTGTGCCGGTGTTATGGTGAGCCCGGGTGATGGACCATGTTCTGCCCCAGCCCAGAGACCACCACAGAGCCTTCCTGGGTGTGTGTTGGATGTACGTGGGTAATACGGATGTGCGTGGAGAATCACAGCACCATGGAGAAGTTCTGGTGGGAAAAGACCTTCAAGATCCTCACCATTAACCCAGCACTGCCAAGGCCACCACTGACCCTCAGACCCTGCTGCTGCCCCGAGCATCAGCGTGGGGACCACCAGCTCTGTGAGGGCACAGGGAGAGGAGCAGATAGCAGGCTGTGAGCCAACAAGAAGCAGCACCTTTATCATCCTGTGCCCATCAAAACCTTGAGTCTTGCTTCCAGGGGATGCTGCGACTGTGAAAAAAAAGGGTTTGAGGAGCCCTGGCTGGCTGGGACTGTTCCCATGGCACTGCCATCCCACCAGCCCTCGGTACCACCATCCTGCCGGGGAGCCCCATCCCCGCCATCCCACCAGCCCCTGGTGCCACCATCCTGCCGGGGAGCCTCATCCCCGCCATCCCACCAGCCCTCGGTGCCACCATCCTGCCGGGGAGCCCCATCCCTGCCATCCCACCAGCCCCCGGTGCCACCATCCTGCCGGGGAGCCCTGTCCCCGCAGCCCCTGCACTCGGTCCTCGTCCCTCTCAAGGGGCATTAGGACAACTGGCAGTGGCTGGCAGCACCCCCGCTGTCACCTCGGAAGGTGGCCCTGGGGACAAGTGCCCCTCCTGTCCCATGCTGCCCAAACCCTGAGCTGAGCAGGNCCATCCCACCAGCCCCTGGTGCCACCATCCTGCCGGGGAGCCCCATCCCTGCCATCCCACCAGCCCCCGGTGCCACCATCCTGCCGGGGAGCCCTGTCCCCGCAGCCCCTGCACTCGGTCCTCGTCCCTCTCAAGGGGCATTAGGACAACTGGCAGTGGCTGGCAGCACCCCCGCTGTCACCTCGGAAGGTGGCCCTGGGGACAAGTGCCCCTCCTGTCCCATGCTGCCCAAACCCTGAGCTGAGCAGGTTTGCCCGGGGCAGTTCCAGCCCGCCAGGACTGGGATTGCCCCAGGAAGAGGAGTGCGCACACAGAGCACTGAATTGGGGCGTTTTGCTGCAAATGACAGACTTTGGTGTGCAAACTGACTGGGGCACTTGTGTGGAGGTGGAAGCCCCCAGCTCTGGCAGCCCAGCCCCTCTCTGTCGCCGCCCAGGGCAGGGGCGGTGCCGGGGGGGTTTGGCAGCCCTGGCCCCGATGTCGGTGCTCGGTTTCGCCCGGCGCTGCCTCGGCACGGCACGGTGCCCAGCCCCCGGCTTGGAAATGCACGTGGCTGGGCTGCCCTGCCTGGAAAAAGCCCAGCACAGCTTGCCAACACCAGCTCTGCTGCCTGCTGTTCCTGCTTTTTCCCAAATTTGGGCTCAGATTTTGCAGCTACCTGTTTTATATATGACTGGGAACCGAATTTTCAGCTGTGCCAGTCCCTACCTTGCTGGGAAACTTAATATCCCAAAATAAAAGCCTATATTTAATACCCGAAGCACATCCAACAGTTACATAATTCCCCTCTATTAGCTAAGTACAGTAATGAGCGCTCTGCATTTTTAAAGCATCAGTAAATTGTCTCCCTCTTGCCTGGCAGCGCAGCAGAACAGGCAGAAAAGGCACAAAGTGGAGCCCACAAAACCACATCTGACATGTTTAAAAATCCATTTTCCTATAAGAAAATCAGGGGAGGCCGGGTGATTAATGAAGGACTATGCAGAAAAGGTTTTATCCAGCAGATTAATTTCAATGTGTGTTTAAATCCTTAGCGGGGTTGGACAGAGATGCTGGGAGGCAAAGGCGTGGGGGCTCCCAGGGGCTGAGTGGGTGCTGCCCTGCCTGGCTTCATCACCCTGCCCAGCTCCATCACTCTGCCCAGTTTTATAATCCTAACCAGCTCCATCACTCTACCCAGATCCATCACCCTGCTTGGCTCCATCACTCTGCCCAGATCCAGAGAGGGCCCCATAAACAGGGTGGAGAGATAAAAACCATCTCTTGTCAAAACACTGGATTTCTTTGAGAGGCCAAGGAGGAGGCACAGTAAGTTTGAGCCGAGCTGCATCACATTTACCTATAGATTTTTTTGCAGCACACCTTCCACACAGTGCAGGCATCACCAAACCCACCGTGCTCCATACCCAGAGGCTCCTCCCTGTGCCCTCCCCTGGCAGCATCCCCAGCAGCCCCCAGTTCGGACATCGCTGGGGTGCTCATGCCCAGCACCTGAGGAATTGTAGGAATTCTTAATTTTAAGCATAGCATTGATTCACCTGGAAAATCAACTAAGCATAACCAGCAACATTTTAACTCCTCAGATTGGCCCCTGTCCTGAGCAATGCTGACTGTGTTTTACAAAACCTCGTGTGTTTTCCCCTGCAGAGACTAAGAAGGAGGGCAGAAGAGTGAATCTGGCCTGTATGGAGGGCAATCATTTAAAGCTCCCATGTTTAGGGAGCAATTAATTATCCAAACCCCCGCTTTTGGAAAAGAAAGTATTTAATCTCTTTTAATCCCTCGTGTCTTGGACCTCTGACCTGAAACCCACGACCTCCAGCACCCCACGCTGCCTCCCTCGGGACAGATCCCTGCGAAGGACCCTTGCTTGGCAGCCAGTCCTGCCACAGATTCCTGGCAGCACTGCCCAGGAATGCTCTGCTGCCGGCTGCCTGGTGAGATGGGCTCTCACAAACACCCCATGGAAGCGACTGAATCACTGTAAAAGCTCCGGAAAGAAAAGCCCAGCACAAATCTGGGAAACCATGCAAATTTCAGGCTGATCTCTTTGAAAATAACCAAAGAGGGCATGATCTGTTTTTTTTCCTCCCTTACATTTTTTCCTGCATCCTCATGACACCAGGGCATCCCTCAGAAGTCTCAGGAAAGGGGATTTCTCCCATAGGCGCTCGGATCAGAAGAGTTGGGGTGCCAAGGGCTGCACAAGAGGTGACAGGCAGGGACAGAGCCGGAGCGACTGCTGCCTCCCAGCCAGAGTAATTCGCAGTCACTGGGATGGAATAAACGAGCTGTCCCTGACCGGCAGCCGGTGGTTCCAGGTGCACAGGTCCCACTCGCAGTCCCACCAACCCCCCTGCACCATTGGTGAGACAGCAGCCCATCGCAGAGCTGCCACCTCCTCACCTGCCCGCTTGGACACAAGGATGATTCTGTCCATAGGCAATGTGTCTCTCCTGCGGGAAGAGATCCCAGCCCTGGGATCTGGGGAGGGGAATGAGAACATGAGGTGACACTTTCATTTCATTTACCCGTGGATGGTGCCATGTGCTCCTGTTAGCTATGGTGAGGGTCACCAGGCTTTGCAATTAACGCTTGGCTGGTGGGAAGGGAGGCTCTCCCTGCGGCAGCCAGAGCTCTGCAGCACTTGGCGAGCAGGTGGATGTCCTCAGGAAGCTGAAAAGTGCAGAGAATTGACATGGAAACAAGGAATCGCGGTGGTGTTGGCTGGAGCTGGCTCCGCTTCCCATTGCCCATGGCCAGTGCTCCCCCGGGAGGGTGTGCACCTGACCCTCAACCTTCCCCATTTTCCAAGCCAGTGCACTTGATGGAACTCATCTCGCTGCTCCCCGTGACACCCCCGGGCCAGCGGGGAGGGGGCTGCAGCCATTGCACACACCCGGCTTGGCGGGGATGGGGCTCGGGGGGGGTTTGGATGCCCCAGCAGATGCCCTCACCTGGGAAACCGGTATCACTGGGGCTACAAATCAACAGGCCCGTGTTCCCCTCTGCCCACCACCCAACATCCCAGGAACGCTCACTGGGGCTCACCAAGGGTCTCTTGAGGAAGTCGAGCTCTGCAGTGGCCACAGCAGCTCAAGGTCACAGAGTCCCAGAGTGGTTTGGGTTGGAGGGTCCTCAAAGCCCACCCAGTGCCACCCCGTGCCAGGGGCAGGGACACCTCCCACCAGGTCAGGGTGCTCCAAGTCCCATCCAACCCTGCCCCATCGAACCTGGTGCCTTGCCTTCCTCCTCCCCCCGGGGGGTCCTTGCTCCCGTGGGGCCATGGTGCTCCATGGGGACACCAACCCCAAAGGGCACAGAGACCCGGCCCAGGCTGTGGTCACCATCTCAGCCCGAAGCTGAGGGTCCTGTGCCGGGGGGCACATGGGAAGGGGCTGGTGGTGCCGGAGCCCGGGCAGGGCTGGTCCTGCAGGCACTGGTGGGAGGATGGAGGGATGGTGGGGGTGGGAAAGGCGGGAGCGGGGAGGCACCTCCATCTCACCTCTCTGCTGAGACAAGATGAGTTTTATTTCTGGAAGCAATTTAATGGTTTGCTGATAACTCTGATTGGTTTTGTGTCAGGTTAGCTTTTAATCTCTGCTCTGGTCCGCTTCATTCTCTAAAATAACTGTGATTAAAGGATGCTGCTCCAGCGTGGGGCACACGTGTGACAGCGTGTGGGCAGGTGGCTCCTGGCACAGCTGGGACCAACACTGCCCCTCCTGAGCAAGGACAGGGAGGAAACGGCCATGGAGGAGGGAATGTTGTTTGGGTGGGAGAGGAAGCTGAGACACTGCCAGCCACCTGCAATATGCAGGGAGGTGCACCCCATCCCACGGAGGTGTGTCCCACCCCAAAGCTGCCTTTGTTTCTGCAATAAATCTTGAGCTGCTCCAAAATGGATTTTAATCCACTTTCTGGCTAAACTGCAAATGATAATCTGCAGCCTGGCTGGGTACCTTCTCTGTCCTTAGAGCAGAAACAAACATTTCTGTGGCTTCACAGTGGCGCTGTGCATTGCTGAACAGGTCCCGTTTGGCCACACGCTGCTTTGCATTTCATTACCATACAATTTGTGTCTTGAAATATCATAAAATCCACCCTCGAGATCCTCCTGGAGTAACAAGAGGATTAAAAATGGGTCAACATGATCCTTCAAGACAGAAAGGCAGAAAACACCTCCCACAGGCACCCGCACCGCAGTGGCAAAGTGGCCGCCTCCAAAGGTCTCCTCCAGAGCATCTGCTCTGCTCCTCAGCCCTGCCCACCACAGGACTCAGATCCAGCTCTCGTCCATCAGTGGGGTGACTGCTCAGACGTATTTATGAACTGGGATGGCCGTGAACCTGGACCTGGTGGGTCCCAGTTACTCCAGCCCGTGCAGGCTGCCAGGAGACTTTGTCTGTTAATGAGACCTAAATGAAAGAAATATCATTCATGCCATAATCCGGGCTGAATTTATAAATGGGGTCACCCCCACTGGTACTTATTAACCACCAAACACACCTCCACGGACTCCCCCAGCAGTGATGGTCACAGCAACCCCAGCCACGGGACCACCTCTCCTGGTTTCCCTTTGGCTCCGGCAGCTCGGTACAGGGTCCAACGGCTGTGGCAGCGGCAGTGCCCTCGGGCAAAGCCACCACTGTGCTTCAGACGAGCTGGGTGCTCCCTCAGATGCTCTGCTCTGCTGGCCTGAGCCCAGCATCGGTGGCCCCAGTGGACCTGTGCACAGTACCACGTTTCTCACATTGCTACCCCATCTCAGCTGATACACACGGGTATCACCGGGGGGACAACAGGGTCTAGTAGGGAGCAACAGAAAGAGATTAAGCCAGAAATCTTTGAGATATTGAAGATGTAAATGCCATAGCACTGCGTCAGGTCCTGAGTGGGTTCCTGAAAGGGGCCCTTGAGTGCTCTGGCAGCCCTGGCCCACGCAGCAAACCCCCCAGATGCTCCCTCCGCACCCAGCTGGAGCTCTGCCACTTGGGTATCCTCCCACCAGCTGTGTCCTTGCAGGTGGGACTGCTGAGCAATGCTGGGACGAAGCCAGCCAGGCCACCACACCAGCAGGCTGCCACCCAAGCCAGCCCATGGCCCCTGTGAGGCCCTAAGCCATGCAGAAGATGAAGGAATGGGTCTTGTAAAATAAACTTGCAGTAGGAGAGGCTGGCGTGCGACTGCTCATGACAACAGCACTGTAGTCAGCTTCTCCTCCCCCTGTAAGAAGAAATACTCTGGCTAAAAGCACTCAGGCTTGATGGCAACGTTTGCTTTGCCACAGAGAAAGACTCATCTGCAAATTTAAACTTGCAAGATGTGTAGATTCCACCATTGTTTTTATAATCAAAACATCAGCTTTGTTTCACTGCAATTGGCAGCAGTGCTAGGAGTGAGTAAATGCTTGTTTAAAGTCAGCTACTTCAGTAAATAAACACCTAACTCCTTGCCCCGTATTTTTAGCTACTCCAGTCCTTAGCAAATAGGTTTCCAATTTACAAGAATCAATTAAAATGGTATATTCTAAATGTAACAACCAACAATGATCTTCCCGTAGATGTCATTCAGCCTTCATTTTAAAAACGGAATCAACATTCAAAAAGCTTTGCTGCTGCAGCAGAAAGTTTCACCTTTTAATTTTTCATACGGGATTAATTTTTAATTTTCAGACATCAGAGGAAGTTCCCCAGGAGCCCTCCTGTTCAAAGAGCACTCCAGGCAGCCATTGCCATCGAGTGCCAATTTATCACACCCTGATGCAGATTTTTGCTGGTGTTTTTTGTTCAGACAAAAATATTATCACTGGGGAAGTTTGGGTGTTTGCTGGAAGCTGGGCAGAGCTGGGAGAACTTGATTTGGGAAGAGAAGAAAACCCTGCTGTCCTCTCTCCTCAGCTCCCTGGGAAGTCTGCTGAGCCCTGTCCCTGCCCGGCACTCGGTATCCGGCACCTCCACGGCTCCCTCACCGCATGCCGTGCCAGGAGCCGTTGGCATGGGATCCAGTGGCACAGATGTGTGAGCTCCCTCAGCCCTGATGCACGCGCTTTGACCTGGGGAAGGGAGCACCTTCCCATTCTGTCCCATCTGCCCCTTCCTCTGCTCCTCAGCCACAGGAGCCGTCTGTCTGTCCATCCACCCGTCCCCCATGTGCCACCCCACTGCTCCCCAGCACCTTCCCAAGGCTGGTACAGCCGCTCCAGCACCAGTGATCACAGAATCATAGAATCATTATGGTTGGACGGGACCTCCAGGGTCATCAAGTCCAACCTTTATCCCATCATATTCCTGACCATCAGACCATGGCCTCAAGTGCCTCAGCAACCCGTTTTTTGAACACCCCCAGGGATGGTGACTCCACCCCCTCCCTGGGCAGCCCATTCCAGTGCCCAACCACTCTCTCAGGAAAGAACTTCTTCCTGATATCCAACCTAAACTTCCCCTGATGGAACGTGAGGCCATTTCCTCTTGTCCTGTCATTAGCAACTGGGGAGAAGAGACCAACACCAGCCTCACTACAACCTCCCTTTAGGGATGTCCCACCCAGGCCCCAGTGCTGCACTTCCTCTGGCTGCAACACGGCCACCTCTGCCCCTGCTTCTCCTTACCTTCAGCCACGAGCTCCTCGCTGCCATCACTGGTGTCCTTCCATGCTTCCAGCTGCTGTGCGGGTGCCATGGTGCAGGTGCTGAGGGTGTGTGTGCTGCATCCTCCTCCCCATGGTGAGGTGCCTGGTGTGGGCACTGCCACAGCCCCTCGCACCCACTGTGCCCAGCAGCAATAGTGGGGGTGATTTTGGGACCATGGAAACCTCGCTGGGGGAGCAGGAGAAGGGCCGAGGCGGTCCCTGACCGCTCCGTGCAGTACCCGAGGACACAGCCAGATATTCAATTATCAAAAAATGATGCTGCATAAATGAAAAAAATATTGATCTTTTTGCATCAAAATGCAATCATGCCAAATCAAAACCAATTAATGTCCTCGAATGCAGATATATGGCAGGAAACAGGCACATTTCATAGGTAAATTGCTTAAGGTATAATCTGGGCTTTAGTGTATTTTCATTTCTATTAACTGAGGAGATGGCAGCAAACACCGAGCTCGCTGCCTTTGCCCATCACCCTACACAAATCAAACCTTGTCTCTTTTGCCCAGTAAACAGCAAACCCAGCACAACTAATTTTTGAGATTCATCTGGCTTTTCTTCCTGACCTTTGGTATTTGTGGGTATTGATGCTCTCTCAAACCAGCGCACAAAAACACCTTGAAGTGTCAAGCTTTAAAAATGACTCTTCTTTTCTCTTTCTCCTGTGCAGCCTGGATTATCTTGGCCTTGTCAAAATACATTCTCTAGTTAGAGGTTGGAAATATTTCCCTCCTGGCTCCCAAGTATTGATTTTTCAAGGCTCAGCTCTGCCTGTCAGCCGGGGAGGGGAGAGGTGAGGGCTGGCCGGGCTGTGCCGAGTGCCCCGCAGTGCCGGGCAGTGCCTGCCCAGCCCCTCACCTGCGAGGAAATGCCGTGGTGCTTCACACACCCCGAGCTGAGGCTGCACCCCACTCCTTGGGGGGTTCTTCTGAAGGCTGCTCAGGTCACATCTGAGCCTCCCCGGGCCTGCACCACGTGGCTTCCTCTGTCGTTCCTTAGGAATGCCCATCCTGCAGATCCCAACCCCTGCGGGGTGACGTTGAGCACACCCGGTCACCCCCCTGCCACCTCACAGGGAGTTCAGTGCTTCATTAATTTCCACCACTTTCTCTGGGGGAATGTGAACCTTCCCTTGTCCGCAGGGATACACAGTTTGGGAGTTCAGAGAACCCTCCTGCCTCCGTAGTTTGTGGCAAAGGCTGAAGTCCTTCACCATGACCCTGCTGCCGGGGGCTCATCCGCACCCATTTTCCAACGAGGAGGAAGAAGATCCTTACATGGTGCAAAGGCTGCAGGTGGCGGGCGCATAACTCCACAACAGGACATCATCTACAACCCCACCACGCTGACACCACCAACCAACACTCTTTGGTACAGCCCAGCTTTATTTCACAAGCATATTTACACCGGGAGATTGGATCCACACAGAGGGGATGCATCGAGGAGCAGACACTGGGACCATTCAGCACACACGGTGACTTCCATCATCACAGCATTTTCATACAGGTGTCTCCTCATGTCATCTCGTGCTTGTAAACTGCCAGCGAAGCCACATTTACAAGGACGAGTCCAAACACAGCACTCACAAATCAATAAAGCACTGAGAGCTGACGTGGGGGTGACACCACACCGCGATGCCGAGCGGGGGTCAGCCCTGAGCCCCTCCAGCCCAGAGGGTTAACCTGTGCCAGGGGGAGGGATCCCCAACGGGAACCCCTGGGACGTGTCAGGGATGAGCGACTGCCCAGCACCAGATCTCTGCCTACCGCTCCTTCGGCTCCTGCTCCATGAACCGATCTCCAGACTGGGAGGAAAACTCCCAGCTCTCTTCTGCTCCAGAGAAAATCCACTGCACTTCTGGGTTAAACCAAACACTTTAACGCATACAGAACACGAGATGCTTGACCACTGCTCCACAAAGGAATGTCAGCAGGGGCATGGTCCACATTCCTACTGGGCAGTGTCTGGATTTGAAGGCAAACACAAACACATACAGGTGACATCTACCGTGACCTAGGGGTGGGATCCCAGGGTGGGAGAACGCGCACCGGGCACCTCGGCACCTCCCGTCAGCCTGCGCTGCAAATCACAGCGCTTCACTCGCTGGGTGCCAAGGCTCTGCCAGCTCTCCTCTTTATTTGTTTATTTTTAATCTCCAGGGTTACATCTGTATAAACACAATGTACATGCACGTTGCATCAGTTCACTTAGAAAATACCCTGACAGTCTACTACAGAGTTCTCCACTAGACACTACATTCCCGCCAGAGAAAAGAGTCAGCTTTACAGCAGCTTGTTAAACATTCCTAATGGTCTGAATCGCTTGCTTTTTAATCTTTTTTAAATTATTTTTAAACAGCAAACAGATATGTAGCTTCTGGACTGTGAATCTCAGTTTCATGTACAGTGTACTACACAGACCAACTAAAAAACAAAAATAAATCAATGCTTTTTATATTTAGAAGCCATTTTAAAAATTCATTTATTCCTTCTGGGCAAGGGAAGATCCTACAAGTACCATTTTTACTTTATTATGTAAAGACAGCCGCCCTAGTTCTGTGAGCTTTTCAGGCAAAATGGCAAAGAAAAAGCTATACAAACATATACATCAATATGTTTAAATAAAATAGTATTTTATAGATTTTTTTTCTTTACTGTGAGCATAACCCAGCATACTTTCACGTTATTAAATATTTCACAGAATTAGATATGTAATGAGAGGGAAACACGGTCACAGCTAATGTTACACAGGAATATTCCTACCCAAGAGAATGTTCCAAAGTAGCCATTCAATAACTTACCTCCTAGCACTCCTCACCACTCTTCCAGCTGGAATTGCTCCCCACCAGTGCTGCCAGTGCCGCCGGTGGGAGCGGTGGCCGTGGCACGGCGTGGGGGCTCAGCCCTGCTGCCCCGCACTGCCCGGCACAAACTGCAGTGGTGTGAGCAACAAAAACCTTTTGGTCTCCTCTTCTTTTTTTAAATAAATACCTGCATTGGTAGCAAAAAAACCTCTATATATAAATACTCCTTGTTTCAAGTCTGCTATTCCACCTCAGAGAGATTATTTTCTTTTCACTGTACACGTGGACTATTATTCTTTCTTGCAGACTACAGCAAACAGTGACTGGGCACAGCAGCACTTCTGATTCCCTTGGAAACCAAGACCCAGCATGAGGAACCACCCAGCCACAGGCCAGCCCCCCTGCAGCTCCATCCTGCCGGGTCGGGAACCCGAGTGCCCGGCTGGGAGCCGTGTCACCCGCCAGCATTCAGTGGTCACTGGGAGAAAGTCCATGTAAACAGGAGCCTTTTTGGTAAACACCGAGATGCTGCCAGAGCCTCCAAGGGAGAAGTGTGTTTGATGAGGGTGGCTGGGTGAGCGGGCACCCGGCATGGGAGGGGGTGCCAGTCTGGTGTCCCCGCTCTGCCGCACCCTGCCAGGTGCCGTCACCTTCCTCCTCCCGCCTGCAAGGGAAAACCAGCCAGAATCAGCCCCATGGAGCCTGGCACAGCATGGGCATCCCACAGGAGGCACCCGAGAGAGGGAGACCAATGGGGAGCTTTGGAGCAGGAAGGGGTTTCTGGCAGGGGATTTACCTAGACCATGAAGCGGTGCTCCTTGCCATCATGAGCCATGAGGATGACGTTGCGGTTGGAGGTCCAGATGAGCCGTGCCAGCCGGAGCGCATTGTGGGAGCCCGGCGAGGCGGGTTGGACAGGGGGCACCTGGAAGGTCTTGATGCAGCGGAGCTGGGGTGCGGAGTTGAGCATGCCGATGCTCCCCAGGAGAGAGGTGTTCATCTGCAGAGACACCCACGGGGAGGGTCACCACCCGCACCTCCTCCCAAGCTCCAACAGCCCTGTGATCCCCGGGACCAGGGCTGCCTCAAACCAGGCTTAATGAAAACTTTGGGCCACGCAGTGCTGTTCACTGGGAGGGGAACCGAGCGTGCAGGAGTGCGCTGGGGGTCGGGATGCTGGCATGATGTGACTGGGCACAGTGGAAGAGCTGGTGAACTCAGCAGGCACATCTCACTGCATCCTCGGGTGAATTTATAAAGGCACGTGAAGCATCAGCATGCACAACCAGAACTCAAGGAAAAAGCATTAAATACTAATAAGGTTAAATTAATATTTATCAAAGCACGGGGATTGGAACTAGATGATCTTTAAGGTCTCTTCCAACCCAAATCCTGTGATTCTGTGACAATCATAGGCAGAACAAGGAGCAGCCACCACGATGGGTACGGAGGGAAAGCGCCCGGCAGCACGAGCCGGTCACTGCCCAGGAAAGGGAGAGGCTGCTCGGAGAGAGCTGCTGTGCTGCACTCCAGGGAAGTCAGGCCAATTACTGCCAACGCATCTCCTTGAGCTCCACGTTTTTACATAGGAGATTCTCTGATCTGACCCGCCCAGATACACAAAATCCCACACTTTTATTTCCCCCCCTCTATCCACACCATCACAACCCGAGGTTTCCATCAGCGGGCGGGTGGCCGCACCCCCGAGTCGTGCCCCGGGAATCCTTGGCAAATCCTGGGACATTTCAGGCGCGTTATTGCTGATGCCACGGCCGGAATTCTGATCAGTACAAAGTACAAGCCATTACTTTTTCCTGGCTCTTCTCGGCAGCAGAGCGGTGTCAGAGAGTGTAAATCATGGCATCTCTAGCAGGGAGCATGCAAGCACCACTGACATTTTCACAATTTAAATCATCTTGAGTAATAACCCTTTTAAGATGACTAATGTTACTGATTTTCCTGCATTAATAATAGTGCCAAGCAGAACACAGAGGGAAAAATCACTAGTGCACGAGGTCACATTTTAATACTAAATGCGTAGGTGTATTTAACTCTTGAAGTAAAAGCCACTTCAGCGTGAACATCTACACACCTGGAGCAGACCACGATCTAAGCCTCGTGCCCGACTCTTCTCCCTGCCCACGCTAAAGGGTCTGGCCTGATGGCTTTCCAGATTTCCCCTTCAACTGAATAAAGGTAACTGATGGATGAAGACTCTTGCTGCTCTCGTTTACTGCCTCAGACAGCACACGGTACAGGATGGATAATGGCTCAGTAATTTTTATGGCACCTGTAGGACTCCCAAATGACACAGAGGACCAGGGCAGTGTGACTGGTACTCACGGGCATCCCAAGCTCTGTTTCACAGTCTCATTACTGTAAGACTCGAGGATTTTTATAGCACACATTTCTTGATCAGATCAGGTGCTTCCAAATAACACATTTTTAAGTCTAAAGCCATTTGAAGGAAGCAAAAAACCTGCTCGTGGAAGGTAGGCAGCAGCTTACAGCTGACAAAAAGTGTTCCTACCGATGTGAGGTTACAGAGACAGACTGCTCATACATTAAGTAAACCTCTAGATGCTTCACAAAATAGTGCCTGACTCTCAGTCTGTCCTTGTGTTCCAGACCCTCAGCTTTCCTGCCCCCAGGATGATCAGGGGAGCAGAGGAGCAGAGCACAGCTCCACACAGCCCAGCACCAGGTCCCCGACGCTGCGGCACTCGGGCTGGGAGCAGAGCTGGGTAGAGGGGCACAGGCACTGCCACACTAGGAACCAGTCTCTGCCCCAGAGCAGGGCATCGGGCTTAAAAAGAATAAAAAGGAGAGACATTCCTGAAGCTCAGGCCGTTGGAATTGGTGGGGTTGCAGGAGCTAGAGAAGAAAACTCCCCATCATCAGGGACAGGCACGGGGAGAAGCCATGGCCCTGGCCCATGCAGAACTAGCTCAGGGTCTCCTACACAGCTCTGCCTTTTATCCAGAGGCATTCAAGTATGTGAAATTGAACTATTACTATGCGACAGTATCGTACTCAGACCTTACACACGGACTGTGGAAGTTCAGTATTGGAGACTGTTCTGATTGCCCAGAAGAGAGGTCACCCAGTGATGGCTGCACGAAACGCTTCTGTAGAAGTAGGGACAGGACAAACCCTCTGTGCTACAGGGATGCGTTGCTCAAAGGTGCCTTCACCAGCCTGAAGGGACACCGAGGGAAGAGTTGCACAGCAGGGAGGGGCCAGGGGCTGGTGGTCCAAGCTCAGTCCAAATCCCCTGCCTGGCCATGCGGGCACTTGCTCCGGGGAGGTGGGAGGGCAGCACAGGACAGGCTGGGCTGCTGATCAACAAAGCTCTGTGCTGAGGTTCCAGCTTCTGCCCTAACGCCTGGGACTCTCCTGTTGTCAGCATTTCTGTGTGTATGGCACCATTACTGAACCATGGGAAAGTCCCCAAGGTGAGTTCACAAATGACGTGCATGCAGCCAGCCAGCCAGCAATGTGCCCTTACCTGCCAGAAGCAGAGGTGGCTGTCGGAGTTGGAGTATGTGGCGAGGTACCGGCCGTCGGGGGCAAACGCCACTGCAGTGATTGGTCCTTTATGGCCATGGATGGTCTGGCAAGAGGGAACAGGAACACAGAGGTTCACTACCTGTCACCATGGGGATGCTGAACAGACTTTTAAACACAAACACACACTTACACGAACTTCTAGAAACCTGTCTAGGAAGACCAAGGTAGACCATTACTGTCAGTAGAAATTCAACATGATGTGGAAACGCCTCTTCATTCCCATCTGCACTTTCTGTTGCCCTGGCACTCGTGTTCTGGCTGTCACTGCTGGTGGGCAAACATCCTGCACAGCACAGCAAAGCTCTCCTGCAGGGGTTGGCTCCCATCAGGCAGGGAGGACAGGAGGGTGGCACTCAAATGCCTCTGGACAACCCAAAGCCCTGGAGTGTCTGACCAGGTGGGACTGAGGCACGTTCTGCTCAGTACTGAACACCACAATGGTTTCTTTGAAGTGTTCTAATAGCTGTTTAGCCAATAAACCAGAGTTAAATCATCCTTCACAGCTGCCCCTCTGTGTGCACAGACACCATTTCATTGTTCAGAGTCCTCTTTACTCCAACAAACACCAGAAGCATTCCCGTTGCAATGCCAAGGATCTTGGTGTGCTCACGTGGAGCAGATCCCAGCGTGGGGAGCGGACCTGTGCCAGCACAGCTGCCCCCAGCCCCGTGCCTGCCTGCCCAGCAAGGGCATCCTTTGTGCCCAGCCTGATTCAAGGGAGCAATTGGAATCTGTAATGGACCCGAGTAATGGACTCCTAGGTCCAGATGACCTGTGATGATATTTAATGTTCCAGGAGAGGGATTGGGCCAGAGGATGGGCTCCAGCGCGCACGGGGGAAAGTGCTGGGGCTGATGTGGGGAGTGCACAAAGATTCCTTCCAAAACACACTGCAGCAGCTCCTTCTGCATCAAGAGGCTCTGTGCCAGCTTTAAATAGGCAGGGCTTAACTGGGCAAAAAAAGACTGTGTAATATTCATTGAATACAATTAGCTGAGAAAATAAAGTAGTGCTCCTGTAACCACCACTGGGACTGTAAAAGATGGAGACCTGCTCAGAATAGCACCCTGCATCTAAAGTCAGCCTTATATATTAAGAGCCCATTAACGTATTCATTTCTTGTTTATCCCATGGAAGGTGAGTGAACTCCACAGAACCCCAAACCTCTCTCTGCAATGTAATCACCACCGCTCAGGATGAAAGTTTGAAAGGGCAATTAATTAGATGATCTGATATTTAGACCCATCAAACTCTTTAGCACTTAACAAGCAAGTAATACTTGTCAATAAAATATGTTTTGGTAATACAAAGGTAGGAAATCAATAGTACTAGCACACTTGTTGCTCTTTTTACTACTGAAAATGTGTTCCAATAAGTACAATCCTTAAGGGAATTAATCTGCTTTGTTATTTAAAGGAAGTGCTTCCCTAATTGATGTTAATCCTTTCAAGCCAAGATTTATTTTTCAGTGCACCATCTAACCCTGTGCTTTGCAATGCTCACCATGCATTTCCCAGGCCAACCAGTGAGTGTAACAAAACCAAGTTATTGCTGCTCATTCAGAATATTCTGCTTGCACCCACACATTTGGTGCTCAGCCCCCCTGGCTGGCACCGCTCGGCTGCTGTGCTAAGGGATGATGGCAGCAATGCCCCAACGCTCCTCCCGTGGGATTGCTCCAAGTCCTTCTCTGCAGTTTCCCAGCTCCGAGGCAGTTCTGTTAGCACACAATGACCAGTACACAAAAATCTGTGCGGCACCGCTTTGGAAATGGCTTAATGCTGAGCAGCAGAGCCAGTGGGACAGAGTGCAGCTGGCTGCAGCTTCCCTCTGCCCAAGCAATTGTTTTTTAATGGGAGGGAGCTCCTGGGAGACTATTTGACTTCTGCACCTGCCACCGCCGCTGTCCTGTAGCACATGATATACTGAGGCTATGACAAGCTCATTCTCAGTCCCATGTTTGGTAAACTCCACACTGAGCTGCAACATTCGACATAAAAAATAGACACTGTATCACTGCAGCAATTTTGTTTTCAGAAATATACCGAAATGCAAACTTTAAATTGATACAGTAACTTACACACTGCTACAGAGACACACAACTATTTTACCACCCTCATTACGAGATATTATGGCCCCAATCTCTAGGGGTACCTTAACCAAAGCAAAACAAATCACTGATGCACCGCAGAGGCACAGCCCGTCCAGCACCCGTCCCGTGCAGGGACACAAACCAGAGGTTTCCACGGCCAAGCAAGGTCCCTACAGTGATGTGCCTGTGCTTAGCATGGAGCTGTAGGAAAACACCGGCTCCAGCTTTGGCACGGGACACAAATCATCTCTGGGCAAGGAACGGTTACTCGCAGATTAAGGAGGAGGCGATTCTGTAACTCCTTCACGGATCAGTGAGGAGTCACTGGCAATGGCTTCATGGGCAATTTCAGCAGCCGAGCTGGGGGCCCTGCCACAGCCACCCCCCAGGAGCCTTCTGCGGAAGGCAGGCAGGGATGCACCTTCACACCGGAGCAGGAATAAATCCCAAACCTAGAGCTCACCACGCTACAGGGAATGTGCAATGAAGGACAGTTAACAGCTGAAATGTGAGTTGAAAATCACTGTTGTTGATGGCATTGCTGAAATAAAGCAACACTCCCTCTACCCCCCAACCACATAAAAAAATAATGCACGTTTGAAATAGAGCTTAATAAACAGAAATGAGCCACAAAGAAAACCCCAGTCATGTTTTAGGGACACCATCTCCCTGCTGAGGTGCCACACAGTGCCATGCACCAGTGACTCCACACCACGCAAACAAAAGGGTTTGGGGTTTTTAAATTAAAAAGTAGAAGCTGGATTTAAATGCTGAAGCAGGGTGCAAAGCCCTGCAGAACATATGTACTATCCCACCTCCATCAAGATGTCCCTGTACCTGCAGACACGGAATAGGCAAGCTCCTTTAAACCAGGCTCCAAATCAACTAGAAAAAAAGTACAGAAAGAGGAAAAACTGTCTTTTGGCAAACCAGCATTGCTGATCAGCATGACCTAAAAAGCAAATTTAGTGATTCCCGAGGCCTCATTACTTAGCCTGCTGGGGCTGGGGTGTTGGAGAGGAGTTATGGTGTGAATTTATAGAGCGCTCGCTGGGCTGTACATGCGGACTGTTTGCATTTGTTACTCATGGCTTGATGCACGTATTTATGTGTGCAAAGCAGATTTATCTGCGATGCACAGAGGTATGTTTGGTGCAGATCAACAATATCCAAGCGGAGAGTTAATGCAGAGCAGTCAGTGTGCTGTAAATTCACACCTTGGCTGAGTCCCCCCAGCCTCCCTCATAGAAGCATATCAGCACAGCTTCCCCCATGAAATATGCTGCTGGAGTACCAGCAGCCCAACTGACTGGGTGTCATGAAACACTGGTTTTAAAAGACATTTGAAAAACTTGGAAAAAAGTGGCTATTTTGTTATTGCACCCCTAATGTAGCTGGGATTTGCTGTTGATAGGCTAAGCCATTTCTTGTTACAGTAAAAATGAGTAAAATCCCTCAACTGCATCATTGGGCATGTTTGGAAAGTTGGGGCAAAGCTACTGCAGGCTGTAGGGAAGATGGGTGTGCACAAGACAGCAGCATGCTCTCCTTCTGCTCTGAGGATACCTTGCCCTGGACATACAGTGTCAATGAACTGAAGAGCCAGGCTTGCACCTGTAGCAGTGGGGAGGTGCCAATGCCAGCCCTGGTGCAGCCGCAGCACATCCCCTGCAGCCCCTGCCCCGCTCACTGGCCATGCACACATTGCTGCCTTGTACTGCACTACTGCAGATCTCCCTGGGAGCTTTGCTACTGCCTCTGCGAGCTGCATTCCCCACGAGAGCCCAGAGAGGGTGTTGCCAGCCCTGCACAGCAAGGACAGGGACAGCAGGGTGCTCAGCAGGGTGCTGTGGTGCAGCAGTGCACTGCACTGTGTGCCTGCAGGACGGCCCCGACCACTTCCCTCCCGCCTGCCTCCTGCCAGACCAGCATTTTGGACTACAAGACTAAAAGGTTATTCTCAGTAATTATCTTTTATCTGCAATTTGTGTTTCTACTAACAAGTTCTCTGCCTCACCTGAGCTCTTGGGCAGTGCCTTGCAGGTGCAGATTGCAGGAGAGCTCTTTCTTTCTGTCCCTTTAAGATACTGGACTTGCAAATGGTCTCTTTTATTCAGCAATCAAACTTAACCAAAACAAGCCAGCTGACAGCAGCGACTGCTCACTCCAAATATAATGTGAGATCATCATCTGCCTCGAGATTGCAAATGCGCCTGGGAACCGAAATAAAATAACAGCACACACAATTCCACTCCTGCTTCACCTGCCAAGGCTCCAAGCTCACTCTGCAGAGAGCCAGAGCATCCTGGACCAAACAGTGCTGATTCTGGCCAACGTTTAAAAACATCATCTGCTTTGAAATAAACCAAACCAAAACTGAGGCTCTCTTCAGCCTTCCAGTGAAGGTGAGGGTTTTAGGTACAAGAGCTGTATCAGCATCACCCCGGGAGGCACCGGGAGCAGTGCAGCAAAGCTCCTGCAGTGATCCACGGAGGGGCCAGGGGCTCCCCCAGCTGCGCCTCCTCCTCCGTTTGCTCTCACCAGGGACACCCATTGATAATTTAAAATCTTATGCAAATATTTATAATTTGTTTTGAATTTAATGTAAACCTTTAACTGCGTCCAACCTGCTGAGCACCTTTCAGCCCAGCAAACAGGACTGTGTGTTTTTTTCTCCCCTTGTATTCTTAATAAATATATTTCTTTAAAAACAAGAAAAGAAAGCAGCACGTCTCCCGGGTCAGGACTTTGCACAGCACAGAAGTCACTCCAGCATCCCTCCAAAGTGTCCATTTGCCAAATGGATGGTGAGGATGCTGTTTGGGGCAGGGAGTGTGCTCCAGGCACGGTGGTGGTGGGGAGCTGTGCTGGGGCATGTTAATCATTAGATAATCACTGCCCCGGAGGATGAACCCTGTGCCACACAGCACACTTGGGGTGTCATTAGCTCATGATAACCCCACTCCCTGCCACCTCCTACTGCTTAATTAGAGGTTACAAAGGTTATAATAGGACTAAAAGAACTTGGGCGAGCAGAACTTGTGATGTGCGATACCTTAGTCAATTCAGAACTGGGGGCTGCTCATGTGGAGCCAGCCAAGGCGGGGAAGGGAGACCATGGGCATGCATTGTGCTAATTAATGGGCTAAAACTGCAGGAGAACCAAGAAATCCAGACAGACACTAGGCCTGATCTTCTCTTGCCAAATTCCAGCTTTTTCAAGCAGCATTTTGCCCAACTGAACGATGTTCATAAATACAAAATAAAGAGAAGGATTTTAGGACCCCAGCTCACCTGAAATAAATGGCCAAGCACATCCCAAGCAGAAGAATAAAGATCTCCGGGGTGCCTCAGCAGCAGCACACCAAGCTACACACACACTTGAGAAGCTTCATCACAAAGTCCCACACTGTGCTTCTTGGGCTGAGGGGGTTATTTTTGGTTAAAACCAGCCAGCCGTGCTGCCCCCGCGTGCTGGGGCCAGAGGTTCCAACCATGTCTTCTGCTGTGTTTTGTAAACAAAGGCCACATTTGCAGGTGGAGCAGCCACAGATCTGCTGCTCTCGGAACTGTTTTCCAATTCAGTGTGAAACATCAATTATCTTTATCAAATAACAGTATCTCATCTCAGTCCATTATCAAGATGGAGTCTTCTCCTAGCCGGACTGCAGCCCTATCTGTATATCAAGGCTGGCCGCAGTGCCAGAGTGAGTGAAAGGCTGCGAAATAATCAATAATCATCATCAAATTGTGGTCGACAGGTTGTGAGGATGGAAGTTTTTGATGAAACCTCAACCTTCTTTTGTGCAGCTGATAAAGCTTAACCTTTGCAATACCTGATAACTATGACTCAGTTAAAGCAGCTCTGCATACACTTAAAAGCTGTGAGTGCTGGAAATGCCGCTGGAATGGCTCAGCTGAGGTGGGGAGCACCTCCCTGCCACCCGATGTCCCCCTGGGACTGAGCAAGGCAGCAGGGACAGAGCCACCACAGACCTGTTTGGGGGGGTTTATACACACACCCTGGTCCTCCAGGTAGGGAGGACCACGCTGGGTCCTCAAGCTGCGGCAGGAAGAGGTCAGCCTGAAAAAGGACAACCTGTGCATAACAACGAACAGGAACAAGAGGAAAATTGCCAGCAAGTGTTTGTGTGTTTAAATGGAGGCAGCTTCTGCCATCCAGGATAAAAGCGGGATGAGATCACACAGATAAAGGGGGGAAAAAAGCATAAAAACATAGATGCATTAGGCTGATCACACAGCAGCCTCTCTGTTCAAGTTATTCAGCCCTTTTCTTATGATAATTTCTTTTCAAAATAGAATTAAGGCACAGGTTAGGGCTGCAAACATTTTGTACTGGGCTTTCATTTCTGAGCATAGCATGAGTAATCTGCAACCTGAATGTAACCTCCCCATGAAGAACGGGGAGGTGATTCTGACATCCATTCTCCCTTTTAGCTATCCATCAGTTCCTCTAGGAACAGAGATTTGAGGAAATTTGTCAAAAGTCACCAAGCAGAGTGGGAATTTCAAGGAGAACGCACACCTCTGATTTTCTGGGCTGGAACAGTGTTTAGGTAAAGGATGGGAACAGGAAGGGCACCGGACAAAGCACACGTAGGCACAAAGTCAGGGTTATATTCACCACCTTCAAAAAGCCCAAAGCACACAACAAACCCTCCCAGCCCCACCACCCCGACAGCTTCCTCAGCATTCCAGGCAGCGGTGGAAGTCCATGGCTGGGCAGGCTGAGACAACTGTCTGGCATGTTGAGTAGATAGCTGGAAAGCCTTCATAAAGCTTCCCCAAATTCAGTGGGGTCTGGCAATACCTTCCAGCATTATCCCTGGAAAATCAGCCCCGAGCCTCCAGGCCACCATGAGACCCTGAGGGGACCAGCCAGTCCTCTCCCTGCCTTACCCACTGGGGAGTCCCAGGATCTGGCTTAAATCTGCTGCCTTTTCTCTTCAGGCAGAAGAATAAACTGCAATGGAATCATCTGCTCTTCCAAAGAAAAAAACTCCTGGAGTAAGAAGTGCACTGCCAACCGTGGCCTAACAAGTGAACAGGTTGGCTGTTGGAGGGATTAAATATTGGTTAATCGATGTGGTGGGGAGTGCAGCTGTAAACAGAAAAGCTGCTGAATTGGAGCATTGCTCCCAGGGGCCCAAAAGGGCTCATCTTAACCTAAACACCAGGCACAACCTGCTGTGCTGGAGCTTGAGGAGAACACCGAGGGGGTTTGGGGCTGGGGAGGAGAAGCCCAATCCTCACAAGCAGCCTGGGCTCACCAGCATCCCTCCAGCCCACGGGAGCCTCAGCTCTTCAGTTATGGAGTCCAGTGGTGGGGCCTCACCATGGCTGGAGCATTTGCATGCAGAAAGTAAATGAACAATTTCTTATGCAAATTGGCAGTTAAATGTAACGTAGGACCTACTGGTCAGAATCAAAGCTAGAGCAAAGTCAAACTAGAAACAAAAAAAGCTTTAAGGATGAAAATCATTAGCTACTGAAACAAATGATGCTGAACCTGGCAGATTTCCCATTACTGGATCATTTAAGACCAAGATGAGATGATCTCCCAAAGATCCCCATTGGCCAGTGAGGCTGGATTTACACACCCTGCCCCACGCAGGGGGTCACACCTGATGGATCCCAGAGACCCCTTCTCCCCTCCCTCCCTCTCTCTGCCCATCACCACCTCCCTCCATTTACAATTTTGTTTCCCTGAGAGAGACATCACCCGCAATGAATCCACGCTGAACTGCTAATGCTGCTCTGGAGACCGCCGGTGTCACTCTGATGGATGTGCACCAGCCACCATCAAAAAAAGAAAAACCTGGTCTTACAGGGACCTTGGGTCCTCCCTGGGTGTGGGGGGGCTCAGCGCCAGGCTGGGAAATCCTCTCCAGAGCCTCCACCTATCTCAGCACACTCTGGTTTTGAAGGGTTTAAAAATATTCTGGTCACACACCCGCTGCTTCCCCAGCGATGGAAAATGCTAAACGGACTCAACAGCAAATATTGTATGGAAGTACACCAAAGTTCAGCTAGTGTTTTAAATAATTCTAATTTCAACTTCAGCATGGAGTTCCTACTGCAATCTAACACTAGAAAATTGCTTCCCGTGAAACAGTTCTGCTTATGGAAAAAACAAAGAACCCCCCCCCCAGTGTCAGTCCATAGTAATAACCCAAAGCACAGTGTAAAACAGTATTAATGTAAAGGGCAGAACTAGTGCACAGCATTCCTGCCCATAATCTCCTCCAAGACACAGCTATTCGGTAGTAAATATAACGTAATGAGTTTGAAAAGAGGTGGGAACTTGCTGGCTAAAGCCAAGGCAGCTGAATAGTGTGATATTGCTGTTTGCCATAATTATGTTGGAACTTACTTAAAATTTTAAGAGTGATCTTGGTATTCCACACCCTCTCACTTCTCAAAACAGTTTTTTTGGGTGGGTTTTATGTTGCAATTTTTGTTCTTTTTGTCTTTCCTTGAAACCCTCACAAACTCTCTTGATTATTCCAGCACTCCCAAAGCTGCCTTGCTGCTGACCACACCGCCCTTCTCTCCGACGTCTGGTACTGAAGCACAACCACATGATCCAGATGGAGCCAAGTGCAGGGCACGGGGGTACAAAGCCACCCCCAAACAGCTCCAACACTTGGAAGAAACGCTCTCCAGAAAGGCAGCAGTTGCTCTCCGAGCAGCTCGGCGGCTTCCAGAGCCGTGGAGCAATACGATAGTGTGGTTTTATTATGAGCGTCATGGAGACGGTGTGAAAAATCAAGAGCCACAGGCAGCGAGCGGCAATGGGTCAATACTGTTCACCGAGACATTGTGTAGATAATCAACAACAAGGCCCTGGGTTCTCTCGGCGCTGCAAACAGCTGAAGGGCAAATCAATACTGCCATGGGAAGGACACTGCCCGGCGCCGCTCCCCCACCACGCCGCTGGAAAGCACCCGGAAAACCAAACGGAGCCCAGCTCCGCTTGTGCCTGACACCCAGCACTGGGAATACACTTGGAATTGTTTAATAAAAAATTTAACAGAGAGAGAACCCTATCTCTGTGTTAAACTATGGCAAAAATTAGGTAAAAAAAGATAAGCATTTGGAATTCTCAGGATGTGATACAAAAGGGCTGCAATTGCCACTCCAATTTAACATTGTAAAAAAACCCTACAATCCAAAAACCCTGAGATATTTGCTTGCAAGCAAGACTAAATGTAGAACAGTTTAAAATTTTTAAATGTTATCATTAATAAACTCTCTTTTTAAAATATTAGGAAGTATTCACACATTCATAGGCACATCTGTACAACAGCAATAACACAAACCAACAGCAAAACACTGAAATGCAGATAACTCTGGCTTTGAGGCAGCATTTTACTGGTAGTATTAATAATTGACACCTTGCTAAATAAGTGATACTGATATTGTAAATTTTACTGGAAAAAACCCCCCAATGGTTGATTTATTATTTGTTAAAAGAGGGGATCCCTGACATCCATCATTCTATTAATCATTTGGTGTAATTTCCCAGTCAGTCCCTACATCCACCTTTCTTGAAAACAAAATAAAAATGTGCTGGAAGGAAAAAACCCAGACAAAATGGGTTTGTTTCCCAGTGTCACGGGTATGATGCCTCCCTCTCCTCTCCAAGCAGATCATAACACTCCTGTCATCAGCACCCTACTTCACCTGTGGTGTAAAACGGAGGCACCCACATTTAGGGGTGCACATTCAGGCCAGTTTGCTAATTACCTCATTTCCCACAACCCATGAAGGGTGTTCAATGTGGGACACAACTGCAGTGGCACATGCCCCACACTGCTCAGAGGTTCTGCATTCCAGGAACACAGATGGGCACAAGAGGCACATGTCAAAACCATGAGCCTGGACATGCAGTTCCATCTGGCAAAATCATATTCAGCTAAAAAGCCTTTGGAAGTTGTGCTCCTGTGTGGTTTCATAGAAGGCGAGAAGGGAAAGATTTGGGGAAGCTCAGCAGTAAGACTGGAACAAACACCAAAGCCAGCCTGTGTGCAGCCCAGATCACAGATGAGAACGTTGCCTAAGGAGGATTGAGAAAAATGGAGAGTACATCACAGAGGAGGAGTTTTTAGAGTCCTCTGCTCTTTCCACCTTTCAAAACAAAGGCTGGAAGTGAGCGTTAGGGCTGCCTGTAAATAAGGCAAAAGGGTAAAAACCAAGGAGAGGAACTGGTTATTTAAGCTAAAGGTCAGTGCTGGTACAGAGGCTTAGACAGCCATAACTATATTGGTGTGGGAATAATAATAAAAAGATTTCTAACCCTTGATATTTTAACCCATCAATATTCTGGAACAACCCTCACTGGGTGTTGAGAAACCCAAGGCTTCATCAGACCGCGCCGGCTCAGCTGCTCCAGAGAAGCCGTGATGCCTGCTGCAGAACCAGCCTTTGGTCCCACGGAGCTCCCTCCAACACCCACCACTCGTTGGTCTCCCTTCCACTAATCTCAACTAACCATGAGCATCACTGGGGAAGGAGGAAGGGGACAGCAGCTCCCCCTCTTATCCTATGAGTGATTCTGATGCCTCACTAAAACCGGCTTACGTGTGAGTTGTGCTGGGGCAACTAATGAAACTTCCACATGTGTTTCAAACTTTCCCTTTCAAAGACCTCATGCATTTACCCAATGCAAAATTACATCCATGGCTTCAGGAAAGGAATCACCTTTTTTTAAAATAGCCAATGAGTAGGCAATTTTTGGATAGTGTGTTTCTGCCAGCATTGTTCCAGAAACATTATACACAGCGTGAGCTTACAGCAGAGGATGGCCTGCGTTAGACAAATGTCTTCTTGGTAGAGGTGAAGCAGCAATCAGCACAGCAAATGCCAAGGTGCCAGGAGGTGAGCAGGAGGGAGGGAGCCTGGCCAAGGGCTCCAGAGCTGGCGAATGCTCCCCCTGCTCTCACTCAGCCTTACATCAGGGCCCCCGTCCTCACGGGTACCCCCGGACACGTCTCGTAGTTCACACTCAATTTAAACACACCAAGGCAATTGCAGTATTTTGATAACCATTTTGAAAGGCTTAAACTTTTGTAAAAAAGTAAATTAAAAATCTGTGGCTTTTTCCAGTTTCCAAACTTTTCCATCTGCACCATCCTGAGGCTATCCCACGTCTCCTGGGCAGCCTGCAATCTGCAACTGGGAGAAATAACGCAAAAACGCTGGGTTTGGAATAGGAACCGGTATCCAATAGATGGCGTTGCCCCCTAATGATCATTCACATGGCACCAAATTTTTCAATCTCATGACTATCAATCAAATCTGCAAAGGACTCTGCCCTAATTGCCCTGAAAGTGCCTTCGGTCATCCCCATCTCCACCTCCCGTGAGCTACGTGGAAGCTTATTAAGAAAATAAGTGTTGTGAATATTCACCATGGCTCAGACACTTTCCTGGTACCCATGTGGAGTCAGAGCCGAGGGGACAGAGTGCCAGCAGACACAGGGAGCGGGCTTTGGGGGCACAGGCAGGCAAACACCAGCCATGGACAGTGCGGTGATGGGATGGTGGGGATGGGATGGGATGACGGGAAAAGATGGTGGCCAGTGTCTCCTCATGGCCCGACGGTGATGCTCAGCTGCTGCACGGGAGGGGGAACACTGTGTGCACCCATGGACTCCTGGCACAGCCAGCCAAGGACACACACTGGGGAAGAGGGAGATGCTCTGAGGCACAGTGGGCATCCTGGCTGGGACTGCAGGACAGCCACCGCGCTCAGCGACATCGGATACATGGACATACAGCACTTCTTGTGCACCCATCCTACAGTGCAATTAATAAACCATGAGCCAAATGACTCAAGCTAGAACAAGACAGAGCAGTCCACATTTCCTAGCTGCCTGCATTATATATCTACTTATAAAATAAACCTGGCCATCTTAGCTTCCATAGGACAGCTGGCTAAACAGACACCAGAACATGCAATGTTGTCAGCTACTACATTTGGAGAACAAAGCCCTGAACTTCAGCACAGAGGAGTCAGCCATGTACACCCCAGCATGGGGCTCTGCCAGCTCAGCACCGAGAGGCACTGCAGATCCAGCAGGAAGAAATCTATGCTACCTGCTCTACGATGCACGTTTTGTAAGGAGCAAAGAGAACAGCTTTTAGAAACACTAAAAAAAATTACATTTACACACAGAAAAGAATAAGGCACATTCAAAACACAGGTATTTCATCCAAGCTTTACATGAAACCTATTGAAATTCAATGAGAAATAATAGCTGCTCACATAGCACAAGGAATAGTAAAGAACTATTAACTTCTCTGAACAGACAAGGCAAATACTTCGTTATGTGAACATTTGTAATTTCAAGCACTCATTTCAACATTATCCTGAAGTATATTCTCTTCGAGGTCATTAGTAACTGGTAAGAAAATACGTGTCTTATTTAACATCAGAAAGGTGTAAATACCTCACACCTAAGTAGCATGGCATGTTGTAGAGAGGAGTTTGAGGGGAAAAAAACCTCAGGAATTCTTCCGTGACTTCTACAGTAGATGAGTACACTGCTATAAACCCTAACTTTGAAAAATCATTTTTTTCCTTTATTTCAGGGCTGGGGTATCACCTAACTTTAGGCTCTCATTATTAACCCATCTGTGGCACCCACTCAGTTCCAGTGAATGAAGACAGTAGGGCTCTATATACTTTGAGTCCTTCATTAAACTATTGATCCCCTCAGCATTATCCATAATGTTCCAGCAGCTCAGCATGTCAACCGATGCAGAGCTCACTGCACTTGCCTTTCAATAACTTCCACACTTTATGGGGAGGAAGTCACAATGATTTATTTACCTGACATTTCCCAGTCCGGATGTCATAGAGGGCCACTGAACCATGGCGAGCTCCCACTGCTATTCTGTGACTCCGCTCGTAATAGCTGACCATGTAGAACCTGAATTGAACATCAGAACAAGTAACAGGTGAGATCTGACCTGCCTGCATGATGGTAAAATTAATTTGCAATGCCACCGGGTAATTAACATCAGTGCGAGAACAGAGATCTGATTTAAAAATCCATCAGCTGCCAGTTCCCATACTTGGCATTCAGCAAACAAAGCCAACTGATGCTTGAGACATTAGTGCAGAATCAGAGCAGATTCATTTATTTCTGTTACACAGTGTCTAGCACTTCCACTGGGTTTGGGAATAACTATGGGATCACCACCGTGTCCCTGAATGTCCGTGTGCAAGTCTCGGTTACAGTGGAACACCACAACCATGCTGGATGTCAAAGGGTTAAACAGGTCAGTCTTAACACCTTGAATAATCACATTTTCCCTTGGAAATAAAAATGAGGAAGAATGAGAGAAAACATAGGGAAAAATATGCACACTCATAAGTTGTTGTCTGGCGTTAGGGGAAAAAAAAAAGGGTAATTTATCAAACACTCTCATCTAGTAACATCCTTCAGATGAAAAGGAACCCAGAAGCTTGCAGCAGCCCTTAACAGTCAGGCAGCAATCTGACTTCAAACAATTGCAAAATTAAAGGAATTTCTACACCTTGAAACACAAGAGAGTCAAAATCCTTACTCCAAATTCAAATCTTTGGGAACATCATTGTGCCTTTCCTCTAGAAGGAAGAGCAGACTAGTGAAAAACTCCATTTTCATTTTTGTATAACCACCTCTGCCAGAGATTTCTAGAATCAGCCTACAAAAGCATGTTGCTGACTGTATTTATGGCTTGAAACAACAAATCTTACAACGATCTACCTCCTTGTTCTTCAGGATTCCCCGAGTGCCATAGCAACTGCTCTCACACAGGTAAAACACACTTGTTTCTGCAGTGCAGGGTGGCAGCCGGGAAGAAAAACAGCATGAAACATGGTGTTATGGGCAAAAAACCAGAGGAAAACGACTAGTTGTTGTGCAGGAGAAAGGGCCAGACTGAGCAACTCAGATGCACCTTTGCATCCCTGTGCATCCGTCCCCAAGGATGTCTGCCATGCCCAGCATCTCTCTCTGGCTCGCCGCTGTCCATTGCACATTTCTTGGGAAGTGGAAATGTTTCCAGGCCACACAGCATCTCTGTTACTTCCTCTGGCAGCCAGCAGCTGCCTCATCAATCTGCTTCTCATATTCCTTTGGTCAGTGGTGGCCACACAACTTATGCATTTATTATTGAGTAATAAATAATAATAATTCTATTATATCTAATTATATTATTATTATTTTCTCTTTTATTATTAACAAGACAAAGGGAGTGCTTAGAAAAAAATCCAAAGCAGGAGAGGCAGGAGTGACTTCTGAGGAAAAAGAAGAGAAAAGGGACAGGGCTGTGGACACGGTGGATCAGGCAGGGGATGGTAACCAGAGCATTTTTCACCATCTCAGGTGAAACTGGAAACACCCACAGAACTGAGGTGGTGTCCCAGGTGAACGGGAGGGATTATTTTTAAGGCTGTTCTGTATAACTAAACTTGGGGTTTGTAGATAAACTCACAAAACCACGCGCTGCTTGATCATTCCCAGTGAAATGGGACACAGCAGAAAGTTTCTATATAAAATGTTTTATATCCTCATTAATTCTGTTACTCTGCTGCATGGGCACAGTCCACTTGTCTCCTCCAATAGGTTTAGAAAGAGAACGTCACATATTATTGCATGTAAGCAAACAGCATTTCTCGCTTTACAGCACTGAAATGCCTCTTTGGAGCGGGTGCTGAGTCAGTATTCCCTTTTGAAAAGAAGAATCCATCAGGCTATGTAATGACAGAGGGGTTGGGGGGAAAAGCTTCAAGGAAATAGATGTTTTTGAGTTGAAATTTCTAAAGAAAATACTCTTTACATTGCCATTCTGCTGCCAGCTCTTCAGCCTCACCCTTTGTCTGTCACCTTACTACTGCCACAGCCACACAGAGATTCCAGCGTTTTAATCCTTCGTGCCTGCTTCTGAACCTCTGCGTGGTGGTGTTCCACAGAGGATGATACACCAGCAGATACTCAGGCTATGCTACAAGCTCATTTTTTAAGCCTGGCTGGTGTGTCCATACCCACAGCTGGCAGCTCAGCGGAGCCCCTGCCCCGGGGCCGCCCTGCAGGGAAGTGGCTGTTGGCAGCAGACCCCTCTGCTAGCCTTTGGAGGAACCCTGCTGGGACCCACACCATCCTGCTGCTACGCTTTAAAACCTCGATTAGTGACTGCTGAAATGGTTCTAAATGGTTCTAAAACAGTATTTTAAAAAAATTAACATTCTAAGTTAAAAACAGCACAAAAATGGAATGCTAAGTGTTCATTAAAATTAATTTGTTGGTTAACATCACAGCTTCATTAAATCAGAATTTCAAACTTCAGTGTCCTGCAGTAGCCCAAGGGGTTCTGGATTATAGTTTCAGTCCTATTTCACATTTCATTCTTTTTTCTTTCCCTGCTACAGAGCGAGGCTCCGGGCTCCCCTGAGCACCACATCAGCCCTCCCAGCTGATGGACGCCGAGCCCTTCAATCACCCTCTCCAAAACCCTACAAATAACCAAGCTACAACATTCTGTCATACAACCCCGCTTTGGCCAGTCCTTGGAAACCTCACTCTTCCTGCAAGACGACTCCCTAGTAAAAAGCCATCTATAACAGTTGTTATTTTAAATGTAATCCCTCTTCCCGCTGCACAGAGAGCTTTGGTTCAGCAGACTGTGCTAAATCCGTGACCACCCGAGCCCAGCCCACCGGGGACCACTCGGCTGCAGGGCAACTGCTGAATCCAGAGAACGCTCCAGTCAGACAGAATCCTGCAGCCTCAATATTCTCCACCAATTTTAAAGGAATTCAGAAATATTTCCTATGCACTGCACCATACTCCAATACTCATTCTATCCTGGTAAGAACCAAGCACACCAAGCACCGAGACACCCGAGCGGTCCTGCCCACACCGTACTGCAGGCAGAGCACTGGGAGATTAAAAGAATTAACAAGAGGATTATGCCCAAGTGCTTCCACTTGGAATCTCTCCAGAGATTCAGCCGTTTGCTAAAATCTGATGACAATTTTCATTGGGCTGAATGATCACTTCGGTGGGGTGCTGTATCATTTTTACAACGGCCATAACTATGTAGAATAGGAAATACTACTGGTAATTTAACAACGTTTTCAGAGAGCGTATTGCTATAAAAATATGAGGGGAATAGAGAGATTTTTGCACTAATTCCCACTTACCCTTGCATTTATATTTTAAGGTAAGCCTTTTAAAGTATCAGGAAGAAGGAAGATCACCTCTATCAGTATCCCACCTGTCAACAGGATAATTGTTCTTGTCTTGAAATTATTCAATATTTTAATAGCTTATTAAATTAAAATGTAACGGTCGACAGATGATTATTATAATTTACTGGTTGTACCAGTTTAATAGTATAACTGGGATATTTATCACAGTCTAAAGATACTGTAAATGTTCCCATTTTATAAATCACATTTTAGTATTTGAAAGCACCGTGTTAAGGGTGAGGTGGAAGTACCCCGACACAAAGACGAGTGCTGATGCTGAACCGGCAGTGAAGGTCAGCAGGCGCTGGGGCAGCTCGAAGAGACCAGCAGTGCTCTACACTCTGCAAGGTTTCACGTCAATTGAATCCCCTGTGCCAGCACCTCAAAAAAGTTCCTAAACATTCTGCAGGGGCTACTCACTAAACTCCTGCTCCGAGATGTGCTGTGCTGATGGACTGTGCTGCTGGCAGCAGAGCTCGAAGCGCAAGCAAAGAGCTCCTGCTGTGAGCAGCCTGGCTGCCCAGCACAGCGGGACATCCCCCCCCACATCCCTTCCACCTGCTGCTCACGGCCAAGGGGCTGCAGCTGGCTGCAAGGCATTCATGCAAGGCCCTGCACAGGGGGTCTGGGAACACCACCACCACCAGCACCCCCAGCCACACCCTGGTTTTCCGCTGTCACCACTTTCTTTTCCCCCCAGCTGCTTTGATGGTGGTAAGTAATTCCTCCTCTGGGGAAGCTGCTATTGGTGTGGCTGCTCCAGTGCAGTAGCTGGGACACACGGAGGGGTGGCAGGGCAGAGTTTTCCATGAGATCACACAGTAATTTTCTCTTTTTGGACTTTTAAAATATTCAGATTTCAAGGAGTTGTTAATGCTTTTCTTTTCTGATTCACAACTCTGTCAGATGTGGCAGAGAACTAAAAGCCTACAGGGCTTATAGGTGAGCCAAAAACGCTCTTCTCAGTTGGTTTAAGGGGCAAGCACCATGTAAAGGATCATTTTACTCTTAAGTAAGAAATATATCCTGCTGGTGACCCTCGAATTTACTTCACAGTGTTCCTGGAGGAAGAGCTCACCTGCAGATGGCTGGAAAGCACTCCTGGAGACCCTTTTTCTTAACTAAAGATCCTTCGAGGCAATACATGATGATGTCCATCACCTTGGAAACAAAAGTTGAAATCATTTGACACACTGTATTTTATGTTTCATAATAAAAGTTCTAACAGGCAAAAATAGAGAATTTCTGCAATCCCAACTGCATCTTTGACACCTAACTTTACAACTGGGATAAAACAAACAAGAAGTGTCTTGCGTGTGGTTGAGTTTACAAGAGCAGTGGTACTGGCAACTGGAACCATTCAGAGTACCTATAAGCAGTTACAGAACAACAAACTGCTGGTAAACATAAGCTATTGGAGCTCCATAGGTAGCTCTGGTGTGAAAAAGGCCTCTGGGCATCAGCATCACAGTTACAAATCTGTTACGTCACCTGTACCATTCTTCAATATTTGTCAGCACCAACAATGCAACAGATGAAAACACCCATGGGATCCCCCAGCACGTTCAAGCACCAGTGTGATGAGCACACCCGTACCTCCAGCAAATCCTCTTGCTTGGATTTCTTCCTCAACATTTCCATTTAATGCATTGAAAATGCAAATTAAGCTTTTCAAGTTCAAAAAAATGAGCTGGGTGGTACAGAACAAATCCTTTCCACACACAAAAAGCTTTATGGTCCACGCAGAAAGCAACTCTGTGACTCATCTCCAGGCCAAGGTGTCACTCACTGCTGCATCAACCCCACAAGCAGCTACAGCAGAGCAGCTTACCTCCACCAGAAGGTCCACCACATCGGTAGGCATCTTCTCAATCAGTATCTCGATGACCCTCAGGATCTCTCCTTTAGCCCGGGCGAGGGTGGTGGTGTGGATGTTCTGCTGGGACTGCGTGTTGGCTGCGAGGGCAGTGTGCCTGTGCACCTACCAGAGAGCAGGGTTACAGCTGGTGACTTGCCCTCTAAATATCTTCTGTCTCTGCTTGCTGTCACACGCACGTGCTGCACTAAGCCAGGACTGTGCAGGAGGCTTTGCTTTGCTCCGAGACCTGTGGGTTATTTCTCCCACCCCCCACCAGCAGAGCCACTAATGGTTATCCTTGGAGTCTTTAAACAAGGGCTTACCCGCTTTAGGTAATTCTTAATCTCATAAACTAAAGGTCAAGATAAGGAAATGCCTGGGTCCTGATTACACCATTCCCACAGACCTGTACATCTTTCTCCAGGTATTAGCTGGCTGCTTTGTAACAGCCTTGTTTTGGTCAGCCACTGCTCACTGCCTGTCCTCTTGCCACAGCTCGGCTCCAGGCTGGACCTGGGCTCTCAGACAGACCCTGCCCAGCCACGCTCCCCTCACAGCACCATCCCCTCCTTCTCCCCCATGGCTAAGCCTCCATTCTGCTTTAATTTGTGCTTCACGGGGTGGTGTCCACACTGCCAAAAGTGAGCAGGACTTTACACATTGTATTGGAAGTCTCTACAACCGGGATACAACAGACCAAGCTGATGCAACCTGCTGGACTCCCTCAAACAGCGCTCCCGACACAGATCGGGGGCAGTTTGGAATACAAATATCACCCTCCTGGGGAGGAAGGGAGGGACATTGGGTTCTCTGTCTCTGCTGGGAGGCAGCTGGCTGAGCACCCCCTGCCCTGGCCATGCTCACCTCCTTGGCGATGGTGGTGATGAAGGCGGGTGGTCGGGCTGTGGCGATGAGGGAGAGCGCGTGCCGAGCCGAGCGGGCAGAGTCGGTGGCTGGGCTGAGGGGCAGCCCCATTGTGATGCTAAACCAGCACCAGACAAAGAGGGGAGAAAGAAAAGGAGCATTAGAAATATAGAGTGAAAAGATTAGAAACAGCTTATAATGTCAGTTCAAGGTCAACGGGAGCACTCAAACAGTTAGAATATAATGGACTTCCAACAATGAGCAGTGATTAGGAGTCAGGGTGTTCTATCATCAAATACAAAATCGAATAATTAACCATGAAGATTGAAAACAGTATGTGCATCTGTCCAAAGTGTTAAAAAGGCCTTGTTAACAAATTATCTGTATGTGCTGAATAGCTATCACCCAGCCGAGGACACGGCCAACGGAGAACGTCCTCCCAAGAATTTATGGCTTATTCTTTTACCACATTTTAAAGCCAGGGTGAAAAATACCCTGTTCATAGTAATTCTCCTTAATTCAGCTAAACACTGGTTACAGGAGAGCAAAACAAGGTGCTTCACAGAGAACTAAAACCACCCAATCTATTTGGTTTGATTTTCTTTACTGCATGACTCAGCTGCAGCAGCACGACGAGATGACAGACAGCCCCACACCTTTATGCTTTCTAATTGTTAAAGTTATTCAAATGCTCTTTTGGATTTCTAACGCTCGGATTTTTACTTCAATTCTCTGCGTAACAGTAGCGGATCAACTGGCAACTAATGTTCCCCCACACAATGCTTTTCTTTGCTACGAGAAGAAACAATAAGGCAATAACAAGTACCAAGGAACTATATTAAGAAAAATAAAAACCAGTATTTGCTAACTGAGAGAATATGTGCCTGACAAAGAAGATGCATAAGCTTATTTTTGTCTGAAAGCTTCCATCCTTAAAAGTGCACTATTTAACTGCCATTGCTGCAGATGGCATGGCTTGTACATTACCCAGCAATTGTGCCCCCTTTCCTGCCTTCCCACCCAGGGCAGAGGACATTGCACCAAGGGAGAACTGCAGCAGTGTGGGGGGAAGAAGCTGGGGTAGAGCTATGGGTAAGCTAGGGGAAAGCATGCTCTGCTGCAGAATCAGGCCTTTACAGAGGGGCAGGGAACACCTAGGAACAGTGTGTGTCTCCCCAAAGCAATCCAACCCCTAGTGCCTCCTGGCTTCTTTCTCTAGAGAGGCCTGGTGTCCCTGCCAGCAGTGTGTTTCCTTGCAGGGTGCTTGGCAAAGCGTGCACTCCCCTGCCAAGCAACAGGCTCTGTGTTTGTTAGCATAGCTCAGCAGTGGCACTATGTGGGCAGGGATTAGCCCCCCCCCCCC
>VZRW01006606.1:62321-135095 GCA_013398125.1 Aegotheles bennettii
CCCCCCGGGCCGGGCCAGCTGCTCCCACCGCCCCTTTCAGAGCAGCGCCCTGCGGGACAGACGGGCTCCTCGAACAAAACCCAGGCAGATGCAGACCTAACGTACAGAGGGAAATGTGGCTTTCACACCCAGGCCTCTATTCTTGTGCTGATGAGCTTTAAGACGTGTGCAGGTCCAGCAAGAGCCGGCAGCATGTGTTGTCCCTCTTGTCCTCACCCTGCCCTGACTTCCCATCACACTGGAAGCAGACATCTGAGGAATCATTTCTGCACAGAACAGACAAGATGGATGCAGCTTGGGCTGCAACACACATCTTTAACACCAGAGACCATATTCTGCCTGCAAACTGCAGTAAAAAAATCTTACTGTATTTATCTGAGCTTTTGATTTGAGCCTCGTAGGTCATTCCTAGAAGGCTGATTCTCAGTGCCCAATGTCCACACCACAACGCTCTCTCCTTTCCCAAATCCATCACCAACTTCCCCCCCGCCAGTAACCTGAACATCTTGAGTTTTTGGGAAACCAACACGCTATTTGAATAATGTTTTCAGTGAAATATAGACTATTCTAATAGATAGCTTGTTTATATATTTAGCACAATTTATCACAGCCTCGGAGTAATGTTTATGTACTTCACATCTACAAAAAGTAAGGAGGATGCATTCAGAAAGCTAAAACAAGTGGAAAAGAACAAGCTACCTGAAAGAGCTAGGAATTCATACCTAGGAATTCATACCTAGGAATTCATACCTAGGAAAAAGGCAGAAGGCGAAGGTCGCAGTGGCAATGACCAGAAAAGGCAGCAATCGGATCCCTACGTTTCTTGACTTCCATAAAGCAATGCCAGATGAAAACTTCATGGGACCAAGCATGTGAAATTTCAGTATAAACTGAACAATGACTGTGACCAATGTCTCTTTACTGACTGACTCGGAAGAAGGAAGCCGAGCGCTGACCCAGAGATCCGAGCGGGCTCTCCCAGGGCAGATGTTTCACTGGGAACTGTGGAAGGGTGTGGAGGTGGGGCCCTCTCACCTCTCTGGGAAAGCTGCTCCTCTGCAGCATGGCCATTCAGCTGCTCTCCTCTGCTCTGGCTGGAGACTTCACTCTGATGCTGTGAGTCAGTGGGAGGGGACGGGTATATCCCACCCTATTGAACAGAAATCTCTACATTGACACATCTCAAACCCACCCGTGCTCACATGGGCAGGCTTGAAGTGACGGCTGAACACATGGGAGGAACCCAACTCCCTCTGCAGAATGAAGCCAGGGAGTGAGGTTCTCCCTCCTCCTCGGCCTCTACGAGAGGCTGAGGGACCACTGCCCTTCCTGTGCTATGGCTGCAGCTCATCAGCTCAGCTCCAGCTTCTGGAGTTCAAGGTCTAAACCAGAGCTGACAGAGACACAAATTCCTGTGGTTTCAGGTTTAAATAATTTCTGCAGTGGCAGCATGCGATAGCTTGCCACATCACCTTGAGGATGGAGTACCAGCTCCCCCTTCTCCTTTAGAACTCTCCATTCCAGCAATGGCTTAGGCTGTGTTCTAAAAGCATTCTGCTGTACATGCAGGGATGTCCCTGCTCCACATCCTGTGGCTCCACAGACAGAACCCGGAAGAACAGAAAAGTACAGTAAAGTTTTCCACTAAACACAATCAAATCTAAAGAGATTTAGCCTAATTATTTTAGTACACACACATACATATAAAAACCTATGGATCAATTAGAATGCAATTTGCTAATTTTGCTATACTATATCATAATCTGTATCAAATTGTAACTTGTAATTCAAGGAGTCAAGACAATAGGCAATGATGATCCCTACCACCACCCATGCCAAGAAATCAAAGCTTAATAGATGCTAGAAAAACACTCCTGATTCTCACAACGGAGCGGTTCCACTCAGCATGGCAGGCTAGCAGCACATAATCTTTGGGGACGAGGATGAACTGAAGGAGTTATAAATACCAGAGTTTTGGATAACAGCTCAGATATTTGTTTATTTCAGAAGGGAAAAAAGAGAAACACTGCTATTTTTTTTGGTCAATAAACATGGAGTGGTTTTTTGGGTTTTTTTGTTGTTATTTTTTGAAAGCAGACGCTTGACATAAAAGCTCTTTCATAAAACATTCTTAACATCAGGGAGAGAAGCCAGGCAGCTGTGCGCCGTTATTGTGTACACGGTAAATCAGGCACAAAAAGGGGCAGCACAGCAGGGCACCGCGAGGGTAAGATGCACACTTAACCCCCTGCACACATTGTTGCTCTGTTTCTTTCCATCTTCGCCTACCTGCAGTCGGTACTGTATCTGTCATGAATGTAACAGGCCATTTTCAATCTAAATCTTGTTATGGATTAATAAGCAAACACTTTCTCGCTTATTATGCAATTTATCATGATGAAAATTGCATCGGGCTCCTCAAGGCTACATGCTGATACATTCATTTATTCAGTGCTCTGTGGATAGAGAGCCATACTAATCTTTATGACAGCTAAGGATGTAATCGCCAGATGGAAATGACTTTCTGAAGCACGGTGCTCACTTGGCTTCTGCAAGTCTCCATTTACATACAGGGAGGCTGAGGGGATGCTCTGGGAAGGCAAAACACTTCGGCTGCGTTAGTCACGCTGCAAGGAATAACTGAAGTCCGGGCAAACACCGATGTTCACCCAGTTCCTATGTGTTTCTCCATTAACACCTTCCCCTCGACCCACCCTTTAAATCCTGGGGAAATCAGAACTGCTATATAAAATTGGTAACACCTGCCTTAGCATCATGTAAAAGAGAGTCAGAAACCTCTAGAGATGGGCGATAAAACACATCCGTGCTATGAAGATAACCCAGATCAGTTTCCTACTGCGTGTAGTATTTAATACCTGTGTGTTTATAAACAAACAGCTGTAACACATCAGCAAAGTCAAACTCATTCATAACAGAGCAGTTTTCAGAACTGTAAGATTTGAGACTGAGTTCTAAGGTTAAGCAACAGGGGCATGTAAAAGTGCTCATGGCATTAAACGTTATTGCTACCAGCAAAAGAGATCCTTGGGAAAAGCAGAAAGTGACTAAAAATATAAATACATCGTTTAAACACTTGGCAATTATGTTTCCAATTAAGGTATTTCAATCACAAGGCTATTTTACATTTTCCTAGGTTGCAACATAACCAAGCAGTGTTTGCAAACACTCGCCTCAGAATAAAGTGGAAATCTGGCTAACTGTTAAAGGATTATTCTTTTTCACATCTAAGGTAACTTTAGTAGTGCAATGCTGTGAACATAAACATCTGCAAGCTCAGCAAACCCCCTCCTCCTGCCAGGCACAGCGTTTCACGTGCTGATGGACATTCAGCTGGCTGCTGAAAGGTCTACTACAGATTTACAACAACTTTAAAGTCCTGCAGAGCTTTCCTTCGCCTTTCCTGTGAAAGTCTCCTGTCCCATACGCTTCAGGACATACCCAGAGAGCTCGGCAGACACCAGCAGTGCCATCAGGCAAAGTATGACCTGATGAAAAAGGAACCTCTGCATTTCACGAGAAGAAATACAGTGAAATTAATACCGAAATAATCAAACACCTTGCCAGCCCACCACCTTCCTCTGGGAGTGAAGTTGTCTCCCCAGTAATGAGCGGTTTACCAGTTACTGAGTGGTTTGCAAACTAACACTTAAGGAACACTGCTAATTAAAATATTACATAGAAAGTACTAGATACATTAAAAACCAAGCATGGAATATGTCAAACCCACCCAGGGAATGTGCACAGGGTGCTTGGGGTGCCGGATGCAGGGACCACCAAGCCTGCACTGGTGGGGATGAGGAAACTCTGCCGTCCCAGCACCTGCCAGAGGTGGGGTTCCCATCCCACAGCAACACCCCCAGCACACGTGCTGAGCAGCCCACGCCTTTCAGAGCATGAACTTGCTTAGCAGCAACAATGTGCTGAGCTTTCCCTAGAAAAACCAGCAATGATTTCTGTATTTTATGTGATGAAAATGATCATTAAATTAAAACGTCTTCAGTAGCAGTCGCTTTCCAAGTAGTGTGTGTACAATGTTGATACTACAGCATTCATTCATCCTGACAATCAAATAAGCACCAAATTTGTACTTGCTCAAGGCAATTCTCTACCTAGAGCAGGAGCTACACGTTTTGTGTGTCCTAACTGGGGACTAATTTGCTCCTATGCAAGAGCCGAGTACCTACCAATGAAAATTCCGTCTCAGTGGCACTAATGTATGCCCGCTTCTATTTTTCAAAGCTTACCATTAAAAGCAGGAAGCTTGCAATAGCTTTCAAAGCCAATTACATAAAGCAAGTACAAAATGCATCATTGTTTTATTTCACACAAACACCCTGCTGCGATCGCTTCTTACAGTGATTTTGTCTTTATTTCTACCCAGAAATCAGAGCCCCTCCTCTGGCAGGTTTAAGTGTTCTGCTTCTTCTTTTATATAAAAGCTAAACACAGAAAAAATTGTTCAGCTAGAGAGTTAGAATAAATTTCAGATGAGATGGCCAAATTTACAACAAACAATAATAAAAATAAGGACTATATTGCAAACCCCTTTCCTGTGCAAACAGTCCCGTTGTCACTAATCAGATCGATGGTGTGAGTAAGGGCTGCTCACATGAGAATCAGGGCCCCAGTTAAAAATTAGTACATTTAGGCCTCAGCTCACAAAATTCATGGACACTCAACAAAAATGTTACTCATGCCCTACACATTAAAAACCCAAACACAAATATTCAAGAACACCCATTACAAAACGCATTAAGCAAAAAGATGCTACCTTCATCACAGAAGTCATCTCAATGGCTCTGCTTATGCATGTAGCCATAAGCATTTGACTTAGCCATAATTATTTGATGGCATGATTGATAGTACATGGCACTATCACGTGTATACATAACTACAAGTTATCACAGAGTCAGAGTGCCAGGGGTTGAAAGGGAGTTTGAAAGCTCATCCAGTCCAACCCCCGGCCAGAGCAGGACCACCTAAGACAGGTCACAGCTGTACAATTAGTAATGTTTAAGAAACCAAACAAATATGCACTTAGGGTTCTATGCATAAAAAACCCACCAAAAAACAACATTGAATTTTTCCTGTGTATTTTACATCAAAGTGTCAGACTTCCTTATGAAATTTGCCCCCCTCTCCAACCCCAATTACAGACACCTAATTGAAAGAAGATTTTATTTCAGAGAGGTTAGAACGGAGGTACCAGACAGCGCACCGTATAAATCTTGATTTAGGACACTTTAATAAGTTGTTCTCTGACCCTAGAGACAGGCTGTGGTCTATTGAGTTTATGATTTCTTAGCAATCCTCAAATCTACAAGTTACCTCGGTGCTATTAATAGCGATGCTGTTGATAAAATAATCACCTTTTCCAAAACCAGTTCACACCCTGACAGGACGGGCTTGTAAAAGCATGGGAAAAAAAATAATCAACGTATTCGTACACAGTGGTAGAAAATACCTTCTAAAACCACTATTTTTACAGTTAAAAACAGGCAAAAAAATATTATGTTAAAGTCAGACTGACATGTTAGATATAAAAAATGTGCCTGAGCTAAAGGGCTAAAGCAGGCTTGGAATTGCACGTTAGATGGCACTGGTTCAAACACTGGAAACGAGGAGTTACTCCTCGTCCCAACTTCTTGCCAAGCACCACGGCCGTCAGGATTGGAACCAAGTGGTGCCAAGCCCTGTTCCACAGAGCAGAGCCAGTGCCAGGGCTGTGTAAGGGAATGGAGGACACCTACTTGGCGAGCTGCTTCTCCGCGTCGGCGCAGAGCTCCAGGAGGCCCATGAGCACAGCAGAGACGTCCATGTAGGGCTCCCAGACGGTGAAGCCGCGGCCGATGAGGTCGATGGCCGTCCTGCGGATGGTGCTGTGCGCGGGCAGCTTGGGGCTGGGCGGCTGCAGCAGCAGGAACGTCAGCGCCTTGCCTGGGGGCAGAGAGAGGGGCACCATCAGCAGAGAGCTCCACAACTGACTTGGCTGCTGCCTTCCTCCCAAATGCTTGCTGCTGAGAAACACATGGGATGGACACCTGCTCCCGGGTCACCGCAGTAAGGCTTTCTCTCACCACGAAGGCACAGAAGCTTATGATGGCAGGGTCTTCTGAAGTCAGGGACAGACAGACAGACGTGGTGCTGTGGGTGTCAGCTATGGTACCGAAATGCAGGGTATGGAATGCCCAGAGCCCCCCTCTGCCCTGGCTTGCCTGCAGAACCCAGGATGGCAACCCAGAGCAGCTCCCCAACACGGGCACCAACGACACTCCAAAGGGCAGCAGGTACAGCCATGGGCTGCCTTGGATAACAGCCCCCACGCTCCCCGCCATCACTCCCGAGGGCAGCAGGAGGCTGCACTGGTACACACAAGCAGAGGATGGATCAGGAATTTGCCCCCCGTTAGCAATGCTGAACCCTGCCAGGGCTGCCCACGAGCAGCTCAGAGCATTCCCCACAGCAGTGGCTGCAGGTTGGCACTGCAGCATCAGCCTACACGGTAATAACATTAACATCATATTTCCAGAAAAAAAGGTACATGCACATGGAACCTGGCTATTTTACTGTGATTCCCTCACATCTCTCCTGTCCATCCTCACTAACGCCCTCTCCCTCCTCCTCAACTCTGTTTTTTTCCTTTGAGAGAGAAATACAGCTTAAGGGGGTGGGGGAGTGGGGGGAAAGAGTAGGAACAATAATGTCCCAGACAACTCCAACACACCTGAATTCTGACCCAGGTTCTGCATACTGAGGAAACATGATTAATAATTCCATTAATAGACTATTTATAAATGTGTAGGAAGGCTAAAACAAGCATTAGCAGATAATTTATCATTATCTCTACATAATTATTTGTTGCCTCTTATAATACTCACCTAGCTTGCTATTTTGATAAAGGCAACCTACTGATTTTAACAGGTTTTTCTTTACTTTTCAGAACTGTCCTCTCCGAGTTGCTTGTTTTGTTTATTAAATAACCTGGCTGTCATTTTTAGGACTCAGCAAAGCCAAGACAGGGACTCTTTTAGGACTCAGCCATGCTTTCCTAGCCCATACACACTAACCCCTTATGTGTGTGGAACAAAAGAACTGAGAGTTTCTTCCTGACACACATAGCAGGCTATGAAGCTCCAGTCTGTGTGATTTTTATGTCCCAAATACAAGAAGCTTATTAAAAATCGTGACTACTCAAGCATTACTCCAATGAAATACGCCTCCCTTTTCCATAGGAATGCTCCTGCTGACACCTGCCTTGTGTCAATTGAGCCAAGGAGAAAGATGAACTAAACAAAAGTCATTCTGCTGCCCGTTCCTCAGCCTGGACATCTTTGTTTAAGCTTTGACTTGGCTTAAATGAACGAATTAATATTGACAAAAACATCAACTAAGCTAATGAGTTGTTAGTTAAGGCAATAAACATGTCACATTAGAGTCAGCGCAGTAAAGAGGTAATTAGCCCTGGAAAAGCTCTGCTGATTGGGGCTGCCGAGACCCTTTGCTCTTAACCTCTGAGTCCCTTCTGCGGCGCTGGGGCAGGAGCAGCCTCACCGATGGACATCCCAGCTACCAACAGATGGGCAAGAGAGCACCCATTCCATAGGATTTTAATGGAAGTTTGGGCCAACGCGACAGAAAAAACCTACCAAAGCAGAACGGGGCTTGTGAGTGCCCTTCAGCTCCTCCTGCTTTCAGAAGGGTCCCTCTTCCACACACACTGAAATCACCATAAGCAGGGGTGTGTGGGGTGGGGGATGGTTGTCTTTCTAAATAGCATCATACTCTTTAGGCAAAAAAGCAAATAAATCTGTCCTCGTAAAAGCTAAGTTTTGGTGATTTGCATGTACCTGCTGTTAGAAAAAGGCATTAAGAAACAAGCCAACAAAAGCTCCTTTCATTCCAAATTCAGGTGTGACTTACTAGGCAGAATTATTTCAAGCAGTAACTCAGCAGAAATGTAGCTCAGGAAATGACATTCCTCTATAAATTTGTGTTAAAGCATAATTTTGCCCCAGGTGCTTTATCCTCCATTGGTACTGGGATGCCACGAGCACAGGGACACAGCCAGCTGCAGAGGAGGCCACCAGGGCACAGCAGATGTGACTTTGTCCCTGTGCAGAGCTCACCACCTCACCAGTACAAGGGAGCTACCAAACCAGACTGGGTTCTCCTCAACCAGTAGAGAAGGATAAAACAATGGACACAAGTATTAGGACAACGACAGCCAACCTGGCAGCCCTCTGGGGCTATTTCTGTATATCCTCAAGGGACAGGTGATGGCCCCACACACCCCAAAAGCCATTGCCAGCAAAGAGCAGTGTGGTTAGCAGCCTGCTGGCTTTCCTTCTGCTAACTGCAACACTAAAATCAAGGTTTGGGTCTCTGATCCTGATGCCATTTTTATTAATGAAAATGTGACGTGAATGCTGGAGCTGATCCGTTACCCTCAACACACACACAGCCCCTCAGATCTCTGCAATGTCTTTCCTTGCTCAGCCTCAGGAGCTTTACCCACACTACATCAGGCAGCATTGTTATCCCCATTTTGTCAACAGATTTAAAAAAATTAAATAATTTGCTCAGGAAAATCAATAGCACGGGCATGAACGAGACACTGATAACTCTGACTCCCATTCTCATAATTTGCCACGAGATCAGTTCCAACTAAATAGAAGTGATGGACTCCCAGGACATGATTTAACTTGCTTTGCATCTTCTGGTTTTATGTAAAAGAAAAAAAAAAGTGAAGAATCACAGCTCTAATTCTGTCGGTCTGCCCTCTCTCCCTGTGCCTGTAGGCACAGGATTTTTCTACAAGAAATGAAAGCAAACTGACCCCCTTTCTGGGTGGCTTTTCCTGATGTGATGAGTACCTGTGTGAAACGCCAAGAGAAAGACAGAAATATACATTTGCATGGCTGGGGTAAAAACCCATTCCCCGCAATCCCTTCCTCCTCCTCCTGCAGTGAAGTTTTATTGAGTATCTTCTCTCACCTTCCAGGCACCTGTAAGACCAGAGGATATTTTTAAGCCTAAATTAAAAAATAACTAGTCGCATTATTTGGAGAATTTTTTCTGAAGATGTAATGATGAAAAGTTGTTTTTTTCCAGCCACACTCAATGTCAAATTGCCTAATTTTTACAGAATTAATTTTCAGCAATTTTTTTTGCCCTTTAATATATTTCTGACATTTACATTTTTCCAACTGAACTGATGCTAGGAGAGACTATTCTTTTTTTTTTGCTGGTGATCTCTTTTGAGCCATTTCAATATTGTCCTTGCAACAGGTGCAGTGCCTGCAGCTTCCGAGGTGGTTTCAGGGTGACAAGGGAGGAGGTTTGTATTTCTTTCCCAGTACGGTCAGGTACGAAGCAGCCGAGCTCCTGTGCGGGCAGGGATGAGAGTGCATTTTATTCCAGGTAAAAACCAATTCAGAATTACGACTGAGCTGTGCCTGTGTGAGAGCAGAGAAGCCAAGAGGTGGGCAGAGTGAATCCCTGATTGCAGCGTGCCTGAGCCAGGGACACTCCGAAGCCGTGGCGGGCGAGTGGCCGCGCTGTCCCTGAGCCCATGGTGCCAGCGAGCGGCTCACGCCAGGGCCATGGGGTCACCTGGCCAGCTTGTCCCCTCGTGCCCAACTCGAAATGAACTCTGACTATTCCCAGTGCAGCAGGATCTCCCGGGGGGGTGCAGGCTGCCCCTACCTGCCGGTGGCCGAGAACAAAGGGACATTGACTGCGGGCGATCGATAGCCCCTGCAAAGGCAGAGGAACAGCTCCTGCTCCCGGGGCTCGCCAGCTCTGCTCAGGGCCAGGACAGCCCTTTCCACCACAAACACTCAAGGAGCAATGCAATTTGAAAAAATATCTCCAGGAACACAGTCCCTGCTTATTTTATCAGGAAACTTCAATTGTTACGTGATGCTCCCATGAGCTGAAAACAGAGCAAAAGTTGGAATGAGCAAAAACGTTCATTTAGAACAATGCTTACAACTTGTTGTAAGTCCTTTTCCTCATTTATATTGAACAGGTGAGTGCTTGTAAAGGCACTGAGGTACCAGACAGGCACCTGGAGCCCAGCAGAGATGGGGATGCAGCACACACCAGCAGGACACCCTTTGGGACTCTGCCATTCCCCATCCCACCGCCAGCCCCACGAGGAAGCCAAGTGTGTCCCAGAATTTATAACCACCCCTCCTCCAGGGTTTGGAAATACATGTACACAACACGGTGCTTCACTGGACACTTGAGATTTCATTCTTTTACAATACAAGAAAATAATCAGTTTGCTTTGTCTGGTCTCTGATCAGAAAGGCAGCGTCCTCACCCACTTGAAAACATCAGCAATGTTATTTCATCTTAAGGGGAACATTTCCTCCACGTTAATTACCTGTACAAATTCTGGAAATTTAACAGGGGTTTAACAGGCCAGAACAGCCAATCCCAGACACAGCAAACCCCCAGCATTTCTATTAAACAGTACAATATATATATTGCTTTTTATCTGAAGTGAACAGACAGCAAAGAATACTCTTAAGTGGGGCCAGAAAAACACTGTCCCTGCGTTGGTTTAAAACTCTGTAAGATTTTGCATAATTCATTAGAAAGGGAGACAAAGGAGGAAGAAGAAAGTGTTTATAATAGCTGGCTGCCCAGGCTTCCCAGCCTAACTCTGGCCCAGTTAAACCGACCTAACAATGCCATTTTTCTTCCTCTCAAAATCTGCAGTGGGGGAATCAAATGTGAAAGCAAGATCAATTCTGCTCCAAGACAGTAAATGAGTTTTAGATCAGACTTGTTTCAATTTATGGAGAGAACCCAACTATGCTGGCTTAAATGCATTCTTCCTCTAAATACCAAATTATATTACAGTGCTATAGAAAGAGTAAGCTATCATTATTTTAATCCAAAATTTGTTTATAATCTAGCAGGAAGGAAAAAGCCAATATGACTCTGGTCATAACTGTGCATTAAACTTTGTATTTTCATTCCTGTTAATTGCATAATTCCATTAAACCACACTATTTATTTTAATCTAAATTATATAATGTTTTCTAAATAAAGCTATCTCCATAAAAATGGCCATCATTTCAGAGGAAGCAGCTGTTTTTTCCATCACAACCCTGACCAAACTATATGTTAATCTTAGAAGTTTTCTCCTATTACACATAATTGTAACAGATTTTCTTAAGGAGTTTGGACAACCCGTGACCTACCCAACAGTGGAAGATGCACAAAAGCAACAAAGTAAGTCAAGCCAACATGATAACTTGTAGGAGCCCAGGATCAAAACTTACCCTTAGATGTATCCACACCAACAATGAGGTGTGTTTTATTCTCAACGACTGCAAAGCCAGGTGAGGAAGTCCAGCTATCTCAAGTTGTCCTTTGCTCCCCAGGCTCTGTCACCCCGAAGGTGCTTGTCCCCTCAAGCACACCGATAGCTGGGTCTGTGCCACAGCTGATGTCACTGTCACTACAGGGCAACCCAGTAATTGATTGAACCAGATTTAGCTTTGGAGAAAGTAAAACCTGAGTGGCCGGGTAGCAGCAGAGCAAGGGGTTATGTCTGCGTGCACTTGAGTAGTTTTGAAGATGAAACCAAAGCTCTCCAAAGGCTCCACAGGGTAAAACCAGCTCCTTGCTTTTGGGCTGCTGTTACACATTGTGGTTCTAGAATTTTTACTGCTGTTCTCCATAGTGATTTATCCCAACCATCCGTGGACCATCATCTCAGAGACGATCCCCAACATGATACTCCAGTCATACAGGTTTGGGTTGAGTAGGTGCTCCTATGCTATGACATCTCACACAGGTGAATACAAATGCTTATAAAACATAAAATTGAAGAAATTCAAAGTTAAGGAGGTATGTATAAATTTAAGCAATATGTTGGTTTTACACTGTAAGCGCTAAGTACAGCCAAGTTGCACAATGATGCAACTCTGCTGCCTACATTAATTAGGAAAAAAGGTCAAGAGAAACTCCAAAACCGTTAAAAGAAATAATTTTCAATAATTATAATCTTAAGCATGAATCAACACATGCATTGTAAACCCAAATCCCTGCTAGTTGCCTCAAAAGCAATATTATGCAGAATACTTTTGTATATTTTCTCCCGCATTTCTCCTTCCTACAGTGGAGAAGTCCAATATCTCACAGGTGTTTTCCTGAGTTTGCAATTATTCTTATTATTCTTATCACATAGATCTGTAAGATGGTAAAACTCTGATTCCTCTCCCATTCTTCTATGGTAAGGATGTTTGGCTTGGCATCTGCAACTCTAATGAAGGAATAGTGTTAATTTGCACGATGAATTAAATTAGTTTCCGAGTTTTTCTTCATCTCACTCATTACAAAGGCAAGTGCAGGCTGATTTATTGACCTGTCACAGCTTACGAAGCAGCAGCTCATAAAAAGTTATTCCAAAGTGTTGTTTTTAAACATGCAAGCTATTGATTGACAATGTTTGGGCACTGTTTTCTCAGATACAGACACTAAACAGCAAAAAGCACACATAGCTTTGGTTTTCCCATTTGGCACATGAAGACGACACATTTCCAGTGGGTAACACTGCATGTAGATCCTGGCATGGAATCCTCAAACCCACTGTTGTTTGCCCTCTGTAGCATTTGGATACAGCTTACCTGCAGTGTCAAACACCATCCCTAAATGTAACATTAATTTAAGAGCAGGAAACAGCCGTAGAAAACATAGCAAAATGAAACAACAACGTTTTGGGGATTTTTTCCCCTTCAGCACAGCCACCCCAGCCAGAACACGCGTGACCAACACAGAGAGCTACTCGAGCCCTTGCGTGTGATCTGTCTCACTAAAGCCTGTTATTGCTTGTGGTGCCATCGATGGCACTCGGCACATTTCATCAGCCTCCCAACCACTGGGCTATTCGTGCAAAATGGAAATGGTAATCAGATTCCCAGGGAGAGGACATTTCACCACCCACATCAGGAAGGAAAGAATGAATCTCCGATAATATGCCCGATCACCATGCTCTGCAGGCAGAGAATATCTATTGCAATTATGAACTATGGCTGCAAAACACAAGAACTCCCCAGCAGAGCAAATAGGTGAGCACCCCTGCTTTCAGCTCGCTTTGCCACCTGTCCCTGGGGCTGGAGCTACAGCTTCCTTCAGACATTGTACCGGCACCATCGGTTCTGCTTCTCTGACAATGAACTTCTTTGTAAAAAACAAGCAAAACAGCTTCACAGACAACAGAACGAATACAGATTTTTTCTGAAATTTCCACCTAAATGCAAAAATTGCTATTACAGAAACTGCTTTTAAATAGTCAGATCCCCCTAGGCCGTTGGGAGATGGGGAAGAGAGCCCTGATGATGGAGTGGGCACCCTCTGCTATTGCCTTGGGGTGGCACACTGAGCAACACCAGCACATCTGCCCAGCACTGAGAAATGCTCACCATGGGCCCGTGACCTCCACGTACCTGCTGTTCTGCAGGGGCACAAATGCATAAGCACTTGCAAATATGGAAACAAACACCATTCAGATTTATCAGGGAGCATCCCACCAGCCTGATATCACATTGACTCTGGCAGGTATTCTCCTCTTGAACCACAGCCGCTCCCTGCAGGTACATCTCATCTCCCTCGGGACATTAACACACACTGCTGGACAGCCTGAGGTCATAAGAGCTTAGATCAGGAGATATGGACCTCAGCAATGCCCTGGATCTCACCCTGGCTCCAGGAGGGCTGTGGAGAGCAACGGGAATGGCTGTGGGGCTGCACCTAACCCCAAAGGGCTGATCCCTCGGTCCCTGTGCAACACCAGGCACTGGGCTGCCCCAGGCACACTGTGCAGAACCAGGGCTCTGTCACCAAGGAACTTCTCAGCAGGTCTGACACCCTCCTGGGGAACAACCTGGGGCAGGTCCAAGCAGCCTGCAGGGCTCTGGAAAGCTGAAGTTGTAGGAAAAAAAATACAGTATCTTGAATTTTTATTACCCCCAAAGAGGGTATCTGTGCCAAAGCTGAGCCTTCACTCCCAGATGTACATGGACCTGTGGAAAACAACTGATAGGGACCTGTTTGGTGCTGAGCCTTCCTCACAGTCCAGACACAAAGGAGAGAGATTTTAGTTCACCAAGACACAGCCCACTACAACAGCCAGAATGTTAAACATGCAAACCCGAAATATCTGATTAAAAATACATAATTCCAATTAACTCACCTTCTAGAGGATTTGGGGGAAAAGGTGAATTTAATTTCCAAGATATGATTTTGTTGCTAAAGCCACAAACTGATTTAGATTAGGGTGTATCTGCCACAAAGATTGACCGCTTTCTGCCGTGCAGATTGACTTTTCTCTAAACATCATCTCTAAGACTAAAGTATAGATTTTCATAAACCACCATTTTTCCTTCCTTTCTTTTTTTCCCCTTCAGGGACAGAATCGTGCTCTAGACACTGATCTGATCACACCAGCTCGGGGAAGGAAAGCCCACTGCAGATTCCTTGTACGGTGAGTGTCACAGCACGCTGGATGGACCGGACAGACCCGAGCAGGCACAATAATGCCAGGAGCCACGGGATCCATGCAAATCAGAGCAGCTTTCTGTGTACTGGGGTCCAACCTGAGCCAAGCACTGCTCCTGGGCAGCCACCAGCCCCGTTATCTGCCTTAATCACACTGCCGTGGGTTTGGGTTTGGTTAAATTAAGTCACTGAGCCAGTTTGCCTAATTTGCCCTGAAAGGCGGCTGTTCAGGTGCTGGGCTGATTTATGGCTCCTGTAAGTGATGCTCCCCAGCGCTCGCTGGGCTGTGTTAATTGCTGCTGCCAGCTCAGCCTATCGGCTCCGCAGCGGGCGCATACCATTAGTGGGGACCAACCTCCTCCTCCTCCTCCTCCTGGCAGGGCTGGCTCCTGGCTGCGTGCAGGACTAACGGATCAAGAGACATTAGAAAAGGTTATGGGGTAGTTGATGGAGCAAGAACTGTGTTCATCAAGAGTCTCCTGTGGATAGAATCATTAAGGTTGGAAGAGACCTTCAGGATCACCAAGTCCAACCCCTACCTGCATCACCACTAATCCACACCTCCCAGTTATCCCATGTCAAATTCTGCTTTCAGACAGAATGCATTTGGGATGCTATACAGAAGCTGTAATGGTGGAACCCCCAGTTGAACAAAACACATGAAATACCTGACTTCCCATCCCAAGCAATCGTGTGCTCGCTGACTCTGTGTGCCTACACGTGTGTAAAACTGGATGGCAAAGCCACTGCCCACCTTGACAGTCAAACCTCGAACACAGACCCAGCACCAGGAGCCACAGGTAAGCACACTGCTTAGAAAAGGCATTCACAGGCTGTGCTGATGGGGCTTTCAGAGGATACTACCAAGTGGTAAAGCCCGAGTATCAGGCAGTAAATGACACAATAAAGCAAAAATACAAAATTGAGGAAAACATCAACGTGTGCAATATCTCATCCACTCTGTATAGCAACGGTTCCCTGCTAGAACCAGAGACCTGACCCGAGATCCTCCCTGCACGCTGCTGAACCTCTGCCACCCTCCTCCCCTCCCAGCCCCACTCCAGCTTTGCCAGCCTGCCTGTACCCACAGGGCTGACAGATTTCCCTGGGATAGGACAGGAGAGGACCAGGCAGACACACACCCAATGCCAAAGCTGCTTCCTTAACAGCAAATCCCCACTTCAAAACAGATGTGCTACATTTCCAATGTTACTGAAATTTGATCTCCTTTGAAAAATCAGGATTTTCTTCATCCTGACCTAACAACTCACTTGCTTTGGCTGAGGGTTTCCCAGCTGCTCCCAGGTGTAACGTTTCACAGACACAGCTCTGTGATGGGCAAAGTGCCTTAACACCAGGCAGCACAACCTACACAAACGTGCACACACGTGTATTCCTGCTTCTGCCCAGGAATTTCACTGGCTCCCCCGCTGCCCCTCCCACCCGACAGGCAAAGCTGCCAGTATGAACCAGGGACAGCACAGTCGACAACTGAAAAATGGGTTCCTGAGGCCGTGTTGGGAACCAAGCTGCTGGTTACCCCATTGAACCCAGGGACCAGCAGAGCTGGGCACTGCCAGGCACTGTGGAATGCAGAAACCCCGACATTCCCTTTGGAAGGAGGTGTGTACCTGGAGCCCCCAGAGCCACTGTAAATAACTCAATGTCACGGACATGCTGTCACGTGTGACACTGACTGAGTTAAAGGGCAAAACACTTATCATTAATAACTATATTGACGGTCGATGCTTTGAAAAATATACTGCATTACCACCAGAACCAAGCATTTTCATATGCAGGACAGAACGGCCATTCAGATTTATCAGCCCATTAACTTTATAAACACAGCATTAGCTGCGGTTTAAGTGTGATGTGGTGCATCCGTAATGAGAAATTCTTTGGGTGGCATTTTATAATTAAATATCTCATGAACTATTTGTAAGGTCAACAGAGATTAATGCAGGATGTCGGGCAAGGTCACCGCATGGATTTCTAGAGAATTCCACCCTCTCAAAAAGGGTCACAATTATTATTTTCTTAAGCACAGTCAATCAAACCGTCCCTGATTTATACAGCAAAAACTCTGCATGCATTAACAGTGCAAATGAAGAGGTAATTCACTTTGATAACTCATTCTGAAACAGAAAATACTGTGGCTTTATGCTGCAGCACGAGTTGGTCAAATAACGTGAAATGGAGGAAAAGCAGTCACTGCTCTAAGTGCTGCTGGCTCACACCATCACTTCCATCCCACAGCCAGACTACACCTGATCAACTCTTCATCTGCTCTGGAGGGCCAAAAACCTTTTCTGTGTCACTGGAAGACCAAGGAACAGCTGTATGCATTTTACTGTGGTGTCTGAAAGCTGTAACAAGACACACATCAAAGAGAAACAGAGCAAGTCAGTGTGCATGAGGAATTCTGCTTTTTCTGGTTCAGAGAACTGAATTGCTGAACAACTGCTCAGTTTCCAAAGTAATTCCTTCTGCAGCACTACATCTGTGGAGCAAACATGAGGGTGGCCTTTCAAGAAGTACGATCACACAAGGGAAAAGCCATCCTGGCAAGTGGCATTCCCATTTCCAGCAAGTCTTTGCCTACCTGGTCCCCCCCTTTTGGGCTGGGGCACAAGCCCTGCAGGGCTGTGCTGGGGACCAGGCTCACAGGAGAGCAGAGCAGACCTCCAACAGCAAATGTCAGTCTGGGGCATCACACTGATGCCCTTCTACCCCACAGCTCTAGGTGACACGTGGCATGGATGGATCTGGTGGAAATGCCTCAAAACAAAGCTGTTCCCAACATCACTCCTGCTGTTGGTGGTACTGTCATGCCAGGACTTGGACATGGCCAAGGTTACACAAGTTAATTGATCTGAGTGCCAGAGGAATTCATTAAAACAGAAATATAAAATTTATGACTATTATGAGACTCATGAGCTGTGTATTTTATAGGAAAATGAGTTAGAGTAAAAACTAACTAAACACAGATTAAATTTTGCACCTTTCTGACCAGAAGCCTTGTAGCCTGACCCAGACCCTGGGAGCGAGACTGTGCTCCAGAACAAGCAGAGACCTCAGAAATGAGACCAATACAGAGCACGTCGCGGGTCACGCTGTGCCAGACGAGGCTTCAAGACTTCTTGTGATAAAGGGACAGGGTCCTGGCTCTGAGACAGCCCCTTCCAGGTCTGGTGCCCTGAGCAGGGCACTCGGGAAGGAAGCGTGTCCAGCCCACGCAACCAGGGCTCCAGGCAGAGTCCCCCTCTTTCATCACCACTACAGTCCTCCCCCGTGATAGCTTTGTGCTGAGACAATACCCTGCTTTTCAATTACTTGGTTTTTTCACTCTTCCTTCAAAGGCACTTGGGCATCAGGTGAAGACTGAGCTTGTGCAGGAGGAGAAATCCACTGCTGTGGAATCATTTTGCAGCTGACCAGAGAGCAGATGCTTTTTCAGGCAATAACCAGGAATGAGTCTGCAGCGCTTCAGAGATCTTAGAGGTGACAAAGGGGACTTTTGTCAGACTCCATGTAAAAGAAACAAACACCAGCACACTCAGGAATCTGGCCAGAATCATGGCAGGAACCCAGGGTGCTGTAGCTGCACGCCCTGTTATTAGATTTTGCAATATTAATATCGAGCAGTCAATGCATGGATATGCCCCCATCCTAGGTAAGATCACATTTACCAGCCCTACTAAGGATGATTACATCAACACTCCAGTGCTGATTCGGATATAGGACCAGAAGGTAACACTTTACACATAGAACACCTTGAATCCCACCATTTTCTCTTCAAAGCATATCTGATTTTTGTATTTTTTCTATAGCCTACTGATCCACATCCCAAAATACACGTGTGTGAAGTAACCTTGCAGTGCCCACTGACAGGGGGAACGGCTCCACCAAGAGCAAGACCTACCAAGTGCTGAAAATGAAGATAAGTCAATGAGGAGGCAGGACTAGCACTGACTCTCTCCTCCCTCTGCCTCTGCCAGCCTCAGCAATGTTCTCAGGATAAAAAAAAAGGACGAATTATGTAAACGTAGTATTAAATGCAAGCACTTGGGGTTAACTGGAGGAGAATAAAGGACAGACTTCTTGGCAACCTCGTATTGTGGTGGTGCTGCTTGTTGCAAGTGCAAAATTCCTGATCTTCCCCTTTTCCAGGGAAGGGATATTTTAAATGAACCGATTTGTGCTGAAATGAAAATAACAGCCCTTCCTGCCCCAAACCCCAGAGCAAGCGAAAAGAGCCCCCTGGGTACTCACACGTGTGCCTTGCCAAGGAGTAGTTTGATCCCCCGCTCGTCAAACCGAATCCCTCGGGGATCTGACTGGAGCTGCGTGGCCGAGTGAGGAGTTTCGGGGGTTCGATTTCAGCCCCAAATTCTGCCCCAATCACCCCCAGCAGGACGATGGCTGTGGCTTGCTTCCGTCTCTCTTCGTAGGACGTGGACATCTTCTTCGTTTGGGGGAGACCAGACAGGCAGCCTAGAACGAAAGGAAACATGAGGAAAACCAAAAGCAGGGCTGCTCTGTGACACTACAAACAGCACTGTTTCCCAGGGAAAACAGAAGAGGTTCCATTTAACTTCAGTCACGTCCTCAGGGCTGTTACTGCCCCGACCAGGATTTTCAGCTGCTGGAGAGGATTCCATTTTACCTCTCAAAACCCCCAACACACACTAAAAGTGTAAACACCACCTATTGCCAGGGCTGTGTGCAAAGGCACCCACCCTTCAGAAACTGTCGAGATCTCACAGAGAAGAAGAGCCACCAGAACTCTGTCCAATTCCACAGTTTTATCTGTCTGGTGATAAAGGATCTGTGAGATTCTGTGTTTGTCTGGTTTTTGTGAAAGGTGATGCCTGACTTGCTGCTCCTTAATTTGAAAATTGCCTAACAAGTTGTGGTTATTTTTATTTGTAAAGATGATGGATTTTTAGGAGAACTTATTTGTATTAAGGAAAAACATCTCTTTGCTTTAGGATCCACCATCACATCCAGATCTTACCAGACATTAGCTAGCAGTATATGCCTCTAAACCTAACTAGTATTTTTGTATACTAAATATTACATACGGCATTTGAACAAACATTATTAAAAACGGTGGAAAAACCTCACTGTATTCAGAATTTTTACTAAAACTGAAATTTACATCATCAGTCTAATGCAGCCCAGGGATTTGGAATTTCACTGAGCAGAGGACGTTTATTGTTTTTGAAGTAAAGAAACAAAATCTGAGACGAAATTGACTGGAATGAAAACATCACATCCATTTACTCTGACAAGTACAGTTCACTTTTACCTGTGCTCCTAATCCACAGCATACTGGGGAAAGCCCTGCCATGGATTCTACAAAAGCCAGGAAGCCTTAACCCCTCTTGCAGCACGCCTAGGAGTCGGAAGGCACCTCCTGGCACCGAGACTCCTTGGGCTCCCAGATTAAGGAAGGGTGAATTAGTGAGTCACACCGTACGTGTCTCTGCTAATGACATTCATGGGCTCCATGGGAAACGGGACACTGCCCACCACAGAGCTGGCCACATTTTAGGAGCTGTGTTAGAAGCCCACCCTTGTCCAGGCAACCACGTTGTGATGGCGACAGCGATGTGCCAGCCAAAGGGAGAGAAAAACAAGGGGAAATGTAACAATGGTAGGGGAGGAAAAAAAGGGAAGGAAAAAAAATCAATAGTAACTGCCTTCAGAGGAAGAAGGATGGAAACAGGCTGTAACAGACAAAGCAAAAAACGTCCCAGTTTTAATTGCTTAGCACTCGCTTATCCCCCTCCTGCAGACACCTCCTCGGTAATGTCTGCACGCGGCCCCCACACCGCAGCCTCCCCCGGGCACCAGAGCTGCTGGTGGGCACATGGCAGCCCCCGCACAGCCCTGCACAGCCTGTTCCTGGGGTACAGCCTGTTCCCGGGATACAGCCCGCTCCTGTCCCCCCTGGGAAGGGCATTGTGCCAGCGAGTGGTGGTGGCTGCTCCCCGCTCCCCACGGCCGCCTCCAGCCCAGGTGCTCAGACAGAGCCCGGCGTGACACCGCAGATCAAGATGAATTGGCAGCAACTCCTGATCCAAGATTGTTTTATACCATTTAATTTAGTTTCTTCCCCTGCTTGGATGAGCACAGCTCTGGTTATGGATTTCTATTCTAATGCGGTGCAGCAGGCGCGGGCAGCAGGCAGCGGAGCAGATGCTGGAGCAGGGGCCGGCGGGATGCTGATCAATAGGCGAGGCGCTGACCCCAGCCGCGCCGCCCGCGCCGGCCGCGGCTCCCAGGCGAGGAAGAAAGGAAGAGGGAACACATGTGCTGCTTCCAGTAGGAAATTAAACCGCGGGGGCACTCGGCGCGGCGCCCTCGCTCGCCTGCCTCTCATTTGATTACAGCGATATCAAGTTAACCCTTCAGCACATCCCGCCGCGCGGATCGGAGCATCCTGCCTGCCTCCACACAACTCCACATCCAACTTCCAGCAGCAAACACCGAGGCACTGGGTGTCCCCAACGCCCCACAGCCAGCTTGAGTCTGCAATTGGCACAGGAGCCAGCAGGAAAGCTCGTGGGCCCACGGTGCTCGGTCTGCGGACCCGCAGCTCAGCCCATTCCTCATCCCATTCCTCGGCTGACCCTGCGCCTCCCGCACCCAGATGTCGAGGATATAACTCTTTGTTAACCAAACCATAAATTCCAGCCAGAGCAGGCTGGAAAATGCTCTTGGTTTCATCAGCAATCTGGCATACGAGGCTTTATCCCGCTCAGGATTTTCCACCTCAAAAAAACAAACCTAGGAAACTCAAAAAAACCCCACCAAGCCCAAACCTCCCAAACCCAATGAAATCCCAGCCCTCCCCCCAGCAACATCCCCCTCTAAAATCTCTCAATAAAAGGGAAAAACCCAAACCCTTAAGTATTTTTGCCTTTATTTTTTTTTTTAATTACTAGCAGGAACACACAACTGTAATGATTTCCTACAAACACACCGACAGCCATTTGGGAGATTTAAAAATGAAATAATGTCTATAAAAGTAGTCCTTTCCACACTTCCATTTGTCTCATGAAAATTTGGTATTTTCTCACAGCGCCGTGCCTCCATTTAATCATGCTAAAGGGTGACACGGAGATCCATTTTCCTGACAGGACAGTTGATCACCCTATCACAGTCAGAAAATTAATAACCTCAAATAGCTCTATGTGGAAAACAGAAGCTACCCTGGTGAAAGGACAAAACCCTTCCACGTTTTAGCTGCAAGAATAACACACTTCCAGACCCACACGCCGACAGGGAAAGCCATCACCTCCACGCACTTACCCAGCTGGGCTTTCTGCAGATTGAATGACCGTAAGGAATACACCAGAATGTCTCAGTTTTTGAGAATGAAACATCCCCAGCTGCTTAGAGAAGACAGCTTTACAGATAGCACGAGGCACATTTATGAAGTGTTTAAAATATAGGTAAAATATTTCAGAAGTTTAAATTGTTTAAAAGGCTGTGAGATATTGATTGCTTCATTTAAAAAGCAGTCAGAGAGTGCAGCCATGAGGTCAGGATAAATTTAACAGTTTGAAGCACTTTACTAAATAACTCGAAAGATCATGTTAATTGGCTTTGCACAGTTCTTGGGTAAAATTAATTTTATCCTAGCTTACAATAAAAGGATTAAAAGACAAATTAAGTCCTCCAGGTTTAACTGGAATAGGAATCAATGGATTTGAATTAAGGCTGAAGGCGGTTTTATGAGAGATGGACTGCTCCTAGACACTTTATATCTGCTATTAGGCGCATACTGATGATACCCCGTATTGTATTAGGCACTAACGCTGTGCAGCAGTAGGTGCCAGAGCCATTTATTACTCTCAAACACACCATCTGAACCTGTGGTGCTGCCATGGTGCTCTGAGCACTTAAGGGTGGACTCTGGCAGCCCCAGGCCACCAAAAATGCTCCCAGCCCTGCTCCACGGAACAGCAACCATCACCATGAGCCAGTCCGTCACAGCGTGGGGAAAGACTGGCTACAGGGTTGTGATTACATCCAGTAATTCCAATGTGAGTGCAATCACGGAGGTTTAGTCACAACATTTAATATGCATAAAATTATTTAAAGGGATAAAACGGAGGAAAGAGGTTGCAGGTGCCCCATTTCCATTGCCACACGCTCCAACAGCCAGGGGGAGCCCTGTGAGCTCCAGAACAGCACAGATGCCCAGCACCAGGCACACTGCAGCCAGGCTCTGTGGGCTTTCAGCAGCTGCAAGCCTGTTAAAATAGGTAATGTTTTGAAAATATATATCTGAAATCAATAAAATAATTTGCTCAAGACCACAAACATACTTGGTATCAAATGTGGCAGAGAACTCAGAACTTGCACCCCAATCTGGTGTTTTAAGGGTACACAGAAAATCAACCCCCAAAGCCCTCTCGATTTTTGTCACAGCACATATTTCCCAGCACTGAAGGAGCAGCCAGAAGTCACTACTGACAGATGAAAACTTGCCAGCTGAACTCCACAAAAACCACAGTCACTTTTCACTCCTGCCTGGCATCTCCCTCTTTCTGCATTTCTTTTGTCAAGTTCTCTGCTTGCTTATGAAGGGAAGGTTTGTAACTGGGCAGGTTGGGATCAAGATTTCTATTCTTCCTTCCTTTTCCTCTCTCTCTTTCAGGCCTGAAAAAAAATACATACTTAGTTAAATTCAGAAAATCCTCACAATCCTTCCATGAGATGCCAGGGAGGAAGTGAACACGCACCAAAATGTGACAACAGCCACTGAAACTGTTCCCACCTGGAGCAGCCAGAGCTGCCCTGTACAGCGTGGGTTGTTATAAAAGAGCGCACACAAACTACAGGGGGAAATGCAGATTTGCTTACGCTCATCTGGCTGTCAATAAATTAAAATATTTCTTGTCAATTGTACTATTTTCTTACAGTAATGAAATTTACATAATGATCTGCTCGTCACCTAAAAAGGGAATAGCAAAACAACCTCTGCACTAAATGTGCCCATCAGAGACATTTATCCTCACCTTTAATTGTTCAGGACTCTTCTAGCAGCCAAAGCTTTGCTGTGGGTCTGCCTGTATTTCTAGTGTTCAAGATTATACCCAGACGAGTAATTGCAGCAGTTTCAGTACCTCCTGAAAGGTTACAGAGCCAGAGAGCTCACACAGAACAGAAGTGAAGAACACTGCACAGCAATAACAGAGCAGAAAGTGACCGCAAGGAAGATGCAGAAAGACGGGGAACAACCTATTTCATCTGACCTTATGAAAACTGTGGTTATTCATTACCAACCTCCCATTATTTAAAAGTATGCTGATTGCTTGGGAGCACAGCCATTCCTGCACCCACAGCTCCCTCCGCTGGCACAGCAGAGCAGGGTCCCCCAGCAGCCCAACACAGAACAGGGTGCGGGATGCTCCGAGTCCCTGTGGGATGCTCAGCAGGGGCCTGACCCACCCCACCTCTCGAGTTCCTTCCAGCTTCCTCACAACACATTACTAAAACCAGAAGTGACTCCATACGGTCTCTTCTTATCTCAAGAGTCTGGCTTAGTTCAGAATAACCACCTTGGTTAAGAAAATTAAAGCACCTTCCCAACAAAGCAAGGACAGCAGCAACAAGAACCAAACCCAAAAGCCACCACACCCGGAACCCAGCCCATCTGGGATTGATAACCCCGAATCCTAGTATTTCTCTTCTTTGGTTATTGAGTGTTTTTTACCATTTCCACTGCTGCTGTTTTCACAGTGCCCCACATTGGGCTGTTCCAGGGAGTGCATATGAGAGGGTGAACCGAACCCAGATTTCAAAGCACAGCTTGCTCATCACTGAGTAACACATTTTGTAATCCAGCTTTTTACTAGTCTTGGAATTGAGACAGGAACTATAGAAGATTATAAAAACCCTCCACCACAGCATTATCCTTACAGAGTGGAAATGCACATTGTTTGAATAAAATTTATTCAAGAAAAGAAGTACAGGCATTTTAATGGCATAACAATGAGTATTTTTAAATGCAATCTCTTGCTGTGTTTTATAAAGATATCTGCTAAAAAACTGTCAGACAGGGAAGGGAAGAAAAAATACATTTTATTAAAATTTCCTGCACATTTCTGTTATTCTCACTGACCAGGTACACACATTTTAAAGAGAGATACACATGTGCTCAGACAGGGAAAGAGGGCTTGACAAAACCACTTGAAAATAAATTTAGATCAAGATGAGCAGAGGAGCAGCTCTGGAATAGAAACAAAAGCTGTTTTTTGGGGGGCTCTGATTTGTTTCTCCTTCCTATTGGCATGGAGCTGATTTAGCTGATTTTTTCTAATAGTTCATAGGACATCTTAAGACAGACGAGCTGAATAACTAAATATGAGCAAGTCATGGAGCTTTGTGTCACTAAAGGCAGCACACTTTTGGGTTGCCTTCAGACAATGATGCCAGTGACATGGCTTTACACAGGCAGGCAGCGGCAGCAACTTCCAAAGGGAACTGGAAAACCTCTCCTGGCGAAGAATATTTATTTTAGGTAGGGTGTTACTAGGTAAATGTAGAATACTGTTTTTAGAAAGGACTGTTTCAGCCACCAAAAGATTTACAAAAATTGGAAAAAATTTAAATCCTCATAGTTTATCCACACAGTACTGAGTAACGGCGATGTAGCTGTGAATTAAAACTGGCAGTTTTCAGGGCGAGGGAACCTGGCAGCAATCTGCTGGCCTACACTGGAAGCCTTCCATAGGAGCTACTGGCAGCCGTAAGGGTTAAGACAGCGATTTTCTTCTGCATAGGTGGTGCTGTTTTAAGCCAATAGTATGTTTAAATCCACACCAATGGAATCGATACAGCACTGCTCGACTCAAGGTGAGCCCGAATAAACCTGTCGGAAGCCCTGAGAAATAGGCTTTGCAGCACACCCTGAGTGCTAAGTGCCTTTCAGCCAGAGATCTGTCATTAAAGAATCATTAGCCATCACTCATCCTTCCTGAAAAGCTCAACACCTGAACTTGGCTGGCACCCACAGGGCACCAGCACAGCCCCTGGTGCCCCTGGGCGCTCCAGGCTGGCTGCCCCGCTCCTGAGTGATGCACTCGCTGCCTTGGGCCAGGGAACAGCAGCACCCTGCAAGCAGTGCCCACTCCTCCCACCCACCAAGCCTGCTCCAGCCACCAAGAACACCTTAAAGATTGCACAAACGAGTGTTTGAATTACTTTGCTTTATCTCACAACAAGACAAGAAGCCAGACGTGTAGCACAGCTCTGTCTGTGTTCACCTGTGTGCCAGGACTTAGCAGAAACACCCCGTCCCTTGGCAAAGCCGAGCAGCACTGCCAGCCCCCAGGCTGCTTCACACCTTCACACCAACGCCAGGGATAGAGGATGTGTATTAATTACTTGCATGCAATTACAGATCCTTAACCAGCCTCACTGCAACTTTTTGCAGCAGGAAGCATTGACCTGGGGCCAATTACCCCCGCGTAACGAGGCCACGTGGAACCAGCAGCAACCTGATTCCATCTGCACAACCACAAATACCAAAGCTGCTGTCATCAGTCACTGTCTGGTTAGCAGTGTTAACCAGGTTAACAGGTTAAGCTGTTCTCTTAGCAATACACCAAAGCTCTGAACTCCGTGCTGAAAGTGCCCATTCATTTTCAATAAGCAAGCAAACAAATTAGCTGCTCCCTTCCCCATGCACACGTTTTCACCAGCAGGCTTGACTAAGCAATCCTCACCTTAAACCAATTTAATTCTGCTGTTTGCCATACAGCCCAAAGTATTTCATAAACCGAGAAGAAATTTTAGCACAGTGGCATTTATTTTACCCCATCCACAAACCAGACATGGGTTATATGTCAATTGTCCCTGATCTTACTGTTCCAATTTCAGATGCAGTTGTGTGCTGTAATTCCCAGAAATCTGTTTTTCTCTTCATTACCATCTACATAAATGAATGGTAAACAAAAGCATTTTAAACATTCACCATACCTTTGCAACATTTTGACTACAACTGCTTTAATGTCCCTTCTAACAGGGGAGTTTGAGGCATTAACTTGTTCAAAAGCAGCAGCCACATTGACTGAAACGTGCCCAATATTCCCTGTCTGAGCAGCAGAGAATCCATTTTGTCTTTGACCATTTCCCTGCTCTCAGCTCTGCGAGGAAGCAGCATCCTCACCCATTTTGTGTTCCTAGGCTGCAGCACAGTGAAATATTTCATCATAAAAGGCACGGCACAGCAGAGGAGAAAATTCCAGTAAATGGCAACCGATCGGAACGCGGCTGCAAACAGGACTCACCCTGGGCAGGGAAGTGCATTTTCTACGTGAGCCCAGCAGCTTTATGAAAATTACAGCAATGTCTGCCTTACGGCTTTCTAAGTGCATGGATGACACCCCTGAGCATTTCAATAACTACCACTAAATTAGACACGATTTGTAATTCCACTGGGGAAACCAAATCTTACCAGTGCTGGTTCTGCAGTGCTCGCTGCTCTGTGTTAGAAGTAACCAGCTTGCATGTAACTAAAGCCAGATAAATGCAAGCATAAGATTCTTTTTGTCAACAGCATTTAATAAGCTGTTAATGAGACAATTAAAGAAATTTATTGCCGAGTTCCAGATCTCTCCAGACATAGGTAAGACTTCAGTCAAAGCCGTACAGATCTGGCCTTCCCATTCTGAACTCTGATTATTGTTTTATTGAAAGGAGCATAAGAGTGAAACTGTCTCGCATTATAGCCATTTTGAAAGGGAATGGCAACTTTTTTGATGCTTTATGAAAAGATGCTGTTCCTATTGGAAATCAATAGGAAGGCAGAAGAAATTAGATAGCTATGATTTGCCAAGAAATCAATAAGAAATAGAGCAACAGCAGAACCCGTGCTCTTTAACTTTTACATATTAAAATTTGACTTGCATGTGCTCAGAACGTTAAGAATTTCCAGGAGCAAGCACGTGAGGTGCCATCACATTTTTGACATATCGCACCACGCCTGACGACTGAAGGCGTTTTGCTTTCAAGACCTTTCTGATTTTGACAGATTAAAATACATTCCCACTGTTTAAAGACGTTATTTAATTTGAAAAGATGCTACACATCCCAAAAGACATTCTATGACACACATACAAAAAAAAATAAATCACTGCCAAATATGCATCTGCAGGCACGTCCTAGGGTGCCTGGTGGCAGCCATCACTGGGAGTGTGGGGAACCTTCAGCTGCAAAGGCTCCAAGCCTGCAGTGTTGAGCAGCACCCCACAACAAACCAGTATAGAAACATTCAGGGGAAAAGGGAAGCTTTTAGCAGTGTAACAAAGAGGATCTGGACCGAGATGAGGGTTATATTTCACCAGGAATTTTCTCTGCCACTGATCCCACCTCGGGCATGTCCTGGTACGACGGTGTAGGTACACAAACACACTGCAGATCCCCCTGTGCCTATAGATGGAATGGAATTCCAAGGATAGTGTGAAACACATTTTAATATTTATCTGTTGCCTGTTCAGCAGTATAGAGAGCCTTCAGACTAATATTCTGTACAAATTTTATTCAAACTGTAGTAGACTTCACCTTTCAGAGGGATCATTTTAAACAACCAATAAAAAAATTCTCATTTTCTGATTCACTACCATCCAATACAGCTAAAAATTGCACCTCCATGAAAGCAGGTGCAGGGAGGGTGGCAGCCCCAGCACCCAAGGGGAGCCCCGGGGCCAAGCTGGGGCCAAGCTGGGGCCACCACAACCTTCAGAGCAGCTCCCACCATGGCACGGGCAGGGAGGGACTCGGCGCTGCCTTCCAGCACGCGCAGCTCACACAGCTTCATCGTGGGCTCCAGCCTGAATACAGAACACACTCTATTTGGCTTTCAGTCAATTAAGCTTTAAGCTGTCAGCAAACAAGACTTTTAAGTTAATTTTGAATCACCACAAATCAAGTTGAAGGTTGTGAAAGGGCACGCACACATGCCGGCATGAAAAAAGGCAGTTTAATTGCCTCTGAATAGCTATTATATGCTGCAATTGGCCTATTGAATCTTAGATGATCTATTTATTTATCCAAGTGCAAAGACTAGTAAAAGCACAAAGTGTATGAACTTTAATCATCTCTCTTGCGTAAGTAGGTAAAATTCAAGTTTTTGCATATAAAAAGTACTATTGAAATGATAATCTTTTAACACAGTTCAATATGTTTACGTTGTATTTTATTTTTGAATAGTTACAGCTGTCCAAGCTACAGCCGAGGTGTGAAAACAAGCAATTGCCAGTACAATAAGGTATTGCTTTTCCTTTTTTTTCAAGCTTCCATCAGGGTTTTCATATACTACACAGATAACTGCTGTTTTGAAACCGCTAGTTTGAAAACCTGACTCTCCAGAAGGTATAGAAAAATGCTATAAAATGCTATAAAACCAGCTGCTATTAAAACATGTTACAAGAAACTACTATAAATTTCACACCAGACCTCGGTTGTCATGAAAAATACGGTTATTTGCAGAATCACAGAATAAAATGGGATCAGACAGCACCAAGGGGAATGAGTCTGCAGAACCTGAAAGGTCTTCTCATCAATCCACCTAGAGAAACCACACCACAACCTGGAGAAACACCATTTTTAAAATGCAGCAATAGATCTGATTAATTTTCAGAATAACAGTGCCTACCTTTGCTGGGACTAATCCTGTGCTTAACATACACAGTTAACCAGAGGAAGGGTCTGGCTGGTTTTTTAAAACAACGCATATGTGTGTATCACACACACACACACATTGCACAGCAAAGTCTGAATTATTACAAGTGAATGGACACGATTCCTTTTTGTAACTAACTACAGGAAGATGCTTTCAAACCCGAGCAGTCCAACCAACTGCAACTCTTCAGTTGTTAAACGATGCCAGATTTGGAGGAGGTATTCTCCTTCCCTTCAAATCCCACTCCCCGGGGGGATTCACATCATGAGCTTTAGGTGCCTGAAGGACAACACTGACCACAATTGTCTTGGGTTACTGCAAAGAGGTAGGGAAGGAATTCACACCACCAAAGTCAGGAGCCTAAAGGTGCAGACTGGTACCTACTGTTCATTGTTCCAGATGCCAGCCTGGTACCTCTCACAGCTTTGGCTTTTCATTTTCCATTGCTGTTATAACTCGTGCCACCCTGTGACTACACTTCTACACCTGAGAAGATTATTCTGGATAAATTTCTTTTGACTGTAACAATCTTTCAAAAGTCATTGATAAGGAAAACAACAGAGGGAAGCACTTCTGCCTAATGTCACTGAGAAGATGAGCAGCCAGGAGAACACAATCACAGCCTAAACCTTTTCCCAAGACAAAGAGAACCAACTCTTCCCAAGCTGATGTGATTTTTCAGGGTAAGTATGGCACAAAGGAGCACTGGGAGAAGACATCTGCCACCAAAACAACAAAAGAATTTCAGACAGGAGTCCCAGATCGATGTTCCAAGTACTGACCTACAATGCACACAATGAGGCCGACTTCCCACCTCCACTCACCAAATGAGATGGTGTAAGGACCAATGCTGCCCAGATACACATGCGGAGCTCAGCGGTGTATCACAGAGGTGTCAAAGTATACAGAACTGAATGGAAAAGTTATCTTTGAAATACGAAAGCATTTGTAAATGGATGCCTGGTAAAGACTGCTTCTTGTGCTACACTAAAGAAATCAATATTCTACACAGCCTACTCCAAGCCACACTGTCTGTGAGCCTGGCTCATGTCACACACCAACTCCACCGAAACACCTGGCAGATGGAGTAAGGATTTCAAAATCTGAAAAGCTACCTGCTCCTGTGATCCAAGTCATGGCCTCTAAATCAGTGCAGCACGGTGTAGATACAGAGGTATACAGAAAGTGCTGGACTTCACTAACATGGGCACGGCCCCCTCTGGAGAGGGCAGCTCTGCCAGGCTGTGCCCGCAGAGGGAGGCAGGAGGAGAGGCTGGGCTGGCCCCTGCACCCTGCTGCCCTTGTGTCAAGTCAGTAACTCTGAGATCTTCATTCAGGTCTGCAGGCCTTTTCAGCCAAGACACTTACAATGTTTACTTTAAAAAAACCCTATGGTCATTTTGGAAGTGTTTTTTGTTTCTAAACCAATATAAACATTCTAACTGAGCAGAAGCTGCCAGCCCAGCTGAGGCCAGACCTGCCACTGGGCACCGCAGCTCCCAGTTTGCCACGGCTCCATCAGAAACCACTCCCAGCCCCCCAGATAAGCCAGTTTCCTTGAGTCAGTCCTGCCTTAACGAAGCACCCCCCCAAGGCTGACAGATGCCACTCAGACAGATGTCGAGCCCAGAACCCCTTGCAGAGAGCACAGCTCTTAATGGCCTTTACTGGGCAACATCTGCTTGACTGGCAGACACCCATCTCCTAAAATACAGGCAGCTTTGTGAAGAACCCTCTGTTTTTACATGAGATGTGTTTCCTTAAAAAAATCAGAAAGGAACAGAACTTTACCCATAATGTCCTGCTTCCTTGTAGACAGCCAATTACAACTTGTAGGAACACACATTCTCAATTAACTTGGTATACAATTAGCTATTAGACACATTTCTCCAGGTCCTTCAGAATTCCAGTTAGTACACACAAAAAATCCATTAAAAAACCCCACCTTTTACATGTTAAATAACCTCAGCCTGTGAATTCACATTCGCTTTTAAATTGCAACAGAAAAGCCCCAGTGCCAGAGATGAGTCACATGGATTTTCTCTATTTTCTTAATTAGCATCTGAAAGGGATGAAGGTTGCTTTAGATGATAAAACCTCACTTTTCTGGTGTTTTACACAACAGTCACCACATGATATGGTAGATGGTTTTCCAATGAGTGATTAAATACAAATTAAGAGCTGCTTTGATCTCTGGATGGTGGCTTTGCAGCACACAAATGTATGTGACAGGGTCTGTGGAAGGTGCTCAGGTTCACTCTAACCTACTTAAAAGAAACCCAGCAGGAACTTTGTCCAGAGACTGACTCTTCTGGCACCCTCATTGTGCTGAACAGTGGGTCACTGGCGTGTGTGCTGGGGATGGCAGATGGTTTCATTTGTTGTGTACCTCCACTCCACCCCAAATTTTCAGTGGAGTCTGGCTGGTAACGGGAGGGACGCAGTGGGCAACGGCACCTGTCGCTCCTGCCTCAAAGGAGGGCAGCTCCACCAGCAAGAGAGAGAAACCACCAGAGTACTCCAGAAGCTCAATATATTAAATAAAATATTAAAGAAAAAAAGCATGGTATACTGCTCAACAGATCACTGTCCCCAGCTTTCAGTTCACAGTCTGTTGAAATATTTTCTTCTGTTACAGCGTAAACCTTTGAGTTAAAAACTGCAATAATCCACAAAGAACAGTAATGCAACTGACAGGAACTGACTTAAAACTACTCAGACAGTGAGACTTGACCAAAATCAGAAAGTCTAAACAGTGTGGGTAAAACAAGTACTCAAAATATGGGAAAATGCCCTAAGTTAAAAATGTCAGCAGATCTGTCCTACGTGGGCTGCACCTCAACAGCAGGGCTAGTACAGTACAGGATGCAATGCAATCCCTGGCCTTACGCTGCTGAATCTTTAATACAGATGAAAATAACTCTTTAACCAAGGACAATATTGAAGTTTAGACTATGGGTTAACCTAGGTTCTGACTTTCAGTTAAAGGATAATTATTGCTTCACAAATACTGCTCATTATGCACAACAATAGATTTGTGAATACTGAAAGAAGAGATTTAAAATACTAAATTTTCCAGTTGATGAACACTTATCAGTAGCATTCCCAGATTTTATTTTCTGTATAACTTTTGTATGTGCCCCACTATAGCTGCTGAACTCTCATATCAGAGCTGAGTGTCTGCACAGTGCACAAATCGTACATGAGAGTCCTCTTGACTGAGACTCCTTTTGTTACAGGGCTAAACAAAGAGCATTTCTAAAGCATCTATTTATTGCCTTAACCTAGTACAAGACCTTTTCAAAGAGATCCTTCTCTCTGTGCAGGGGATCACCAAGGCGCAAGGAGAAGGCTGACCATTATTTCTTCCCACTCTGCACACTAATGTGTGGCAGCAGCACGCAGCAGAAAATGGGCTGGCCTGAACAATCAGCCTTATCTCTGTAGCTAGAGCAGACCACATCCCCTATCTCCCAGCCTCCTGCAATGACAGCTCCTTAGGAATAAATTGCATCTCGGTTCAACTTCCCACTATCCTGACAGAGCAATTGACTACGCTGGGTCGCAGGGTTTCCTAAAACAATAAATGTTATTTTGCCTCAAGTGGAATTGAATGAAAACTGCATCCATTACTGCTTTTATTTATGGAAATACCAAACCAGAGTAATTGGTATAATAAGAGCGAACTTAACAGACAACAGATTTTGTAGACAAATCAATTAGGGGCACAAGACCTGTCCTCTAAGGTCAGAAACGCATCCCAAGGACATCCAGTGCTGTCATCCCTGTTCTGTGCTCAGCCAGGGCCTTGTTTTGTTGTCCCTACGGATGCTGCTGCACTTGTGCTAAAGCATAAAGACTAAAGCATAATCTGTATTTCCAAATATTCTCAAGTACTGTGTTGTTATTTTGGTTTTTTTTCTTCATAGACTCATAGAATAGTTTGGGTTGGAAGAGACCTTAAAGGTCATCATCTTCCTTATGTACTGGAAAAATATTTGCATCTATAAAATAAAAAGCTAGATGACATATTGGGGCCTAAAATTACACTGAAAATACAGATAAATTACAAATTACAAAATTACCAAAAAAAATGAAAATAAATTTGGCAAAAACCAATGGACCATCACGATGAACTGCAAAACACTGACCACTGAAGCCAGTAGATTTTATGCCCAACTAGGACAAAATGCTGTTGTCTACATGTGAGTTATTTAAGCAAAACATTTGCTCTAGCTTTAGTTATCCAGAAAAGCTTTCCAAGCATTAAAGACAGCAATACATACCATTGCTATGCTGGAAGACTACTCTTGCATGTATTTTCAGTGCATTTGAAAACAGACCCAATTTTCTAAGTAACTCCCGTGTGCAATTTTTAAATGCTTCAGAGGCACTGCAGTGTATTACTGAAGTGTGGTCCAGTGCCAGCATGCTTTCCAGCCAGCTAAGCTAAAATGCTTTAATCTCTAAAAGGACTGATGCGAAAGTGATCCTTTTAAAAAATTATTTGGATAAATGGAAGCATTTGGTGAACTTCAATTTGAACTGCAAAAAATCCTGTTGACCACTGCTCACCAGTGTTACTTCATGCAGTCAATCAATAAATATTGGCCTTAATAGAAGCACTATAGGAAGAAAATGCATGAGATTTTTAAGATAAGGCTAAGTTTAAATTGTCTCAAAACTGTTTTTTTGTATTCTACCAACACAAAACTAATTGCATTCAATTGCAGAATGGAATTTCATCTTTACTCTGGATGCTTTTTTAAAGCTCAACTGCTTTTAATAACAGAAACATTTTCTCTGTAAGTGAAATTGTTACTCCCATCAGACTGGAGCAAGTAGCAGACAGCTTTCTGAGAACCTCAAACATCAACAGTCCAGTGTGCAGCAAAAAACCACGTGTTTGGAACTTATTGCATCAAAGCCCCCCATCTTCAGCCCCTTTCCTGTGAAAAGAACATATGGCACCGAGGAGGCAGAAAGCTGTCCCAGCTCTAACACCCACTCGTTTATAATGCTGCTATTGCTAAAGCTTCCAGGAAAAAAACCAAACCAGAAGGTGTCTAACAGCTGTGGAGCCAAGGGGCTGGAACATGCCCCTGAAGGAGACACTGATCTGATTGTTGTTTCTTGCCAAGCCCTGCATCGTCCCCTAGCTGCTAAAGGCATTCCCAGCATCCTACCTCCCTCTTCCCTATTCCCAGTTAGCCTTTTACCCCCAGCCTGTGCCAGTGCTCCCTCGTGCAGACAGGTTGTTCTTCCACCAGCAGTAATCCCGTCTCGGGCACCTTCAACCAGAGACTTGGTTTCCTTTAGACTTTCACAACAATCTGTGCAAAGCTCAGTCCAAGAGATAGCTTTCACACTCTAACCTCCACTGTGCTCTGCTGCAATACATACTGCAGCCATTCAAATTCCAAGGATATTGAGCATGCAGGTATTCTCCTTACGCCACTGCAGAAATAAGAATGACAAAAGCATCAAAAGATAACTGCTTACAATTAAACATGTGTTTGTAGGGTCTGTCATTTCAGAATATGCCTTGATGGACCAGAACTCCTGGCTTTGCCTTCAATAAACTAGAGCAACAGTAAAAAGCCACGTGCACATTGCAGAAATGAAATACACTTGAATTCTACATGCAACAGACTAGGAGTGCTCACTTCTTGAAAAAATGTCCCTGCAGTCAAGCAGACTGACAACACCCTCACACCAGATCTTTCACCAAGGTAAATCATTTCAGGGATAACTATAAAGAATCATATAAAGCCTTTATCCTTCAAGAAGAACAAGCTATACAAGTCAGTTGTGGGCAGACTTAAGAGCTCAAAACACATATTAGAATGTAGATGATGATTGATAAGTAACACAACAACATCGTAGTAACAGTTGAGTAGGTGTTTTATACCTTTTCTAATGAATAGCTTCGTTTGTAACAGCACACACTCCATAAGCAGCCTTAGCATTTATTTTTCTCATGGAAAACACACCATTTGGCAGAAAATGTTCATCATCTCTGCACACTACTCAGCATGTCAAAACTGGACTGACTCACGCTGGTAACACTCACCTGCCGTGATGTCGTCATCAATCAGGTCATGCTCTTCTTCCTGAACCTTTGCTTCTGTCCCCACTGCATCCGGGCTGGCACTGCCAGTCTGAATGGCTTCTGTGGTTACTCCAGCTGAAAGAAACAAGCAAACACGCACTGAAGAGTCAGGTATTTTGGTAGAGAACATCCTTAAATCAGGAAAAATAAAAAGTAACTCCCTTTTGATGTTCTGACCCATGGAATGTAACTATGAAAAGCAGACAAAGCAAAGAGCAACTGTCCTCTGCTTTCCCTTCTTCCTGCATGCAGTCTTTTCACAAACCTATCCTTTAAAAGCCTTTTCCACACTGTAAAACTTCTGTATGTTCTTCCTCTTCTGCCATCTTCTTGCACCATTAAAGATATTAGATACACATGCTACACACTAACAACTTATTTAGCCACAAAGCAGAGCTCCAGCAGAACTTCTCTGACATCTCCACTCAGTACTCCACCTCTCTTCCCAAAAAGTGATATTTTCCAGGCACCCTGCATGCATATTAATTCAGCTGACCCATTCCAAGTCATCTGAGTTGGGATGCATCTGATAGTTGCTATTAGAAACTACACGATGAAAAGCAGCTAATTTTCTGTATTAGATGTGCTACATCTTTCTAAAGAGCTCAGCAAGAGCAGTTCCAACACAACAGAAGGAAAGAAGGGCTTCTGCACGAGTCGATTCTAAGTACAGTGTATAAAAAATTAGAACAGTTTCATTTTATACAATTAAAACATAAATATAAGTAAAAATCTGTTTAGTCCAAATGATTAAACTTCCACCTCCAAAACACTGAATGGATAAAGTCAAAAGGGGAGAAAAAGAGCCACCAGACAAATAGATCTGGCAATAAATTGTCATTTCCTCTCAGTGAAGAGCCAATGGGATGGAACACATATTCCTGGACACAAGTGTTTCCTACATAATTCACCAAAACTGTCTTAGGAACACGTTTTACAAGTGAAAAAAATCATGAAACTCTGAATGTATTAGTAATAAGCCAATTGACATATTATAAAATACTGGAAAACTAAGTAAGATGTACTTGCATTAGAGACTTACGCTATTATTACAATTTACGACTTACTGCATCCTGACCTCATTATTCATTTAATACATTAAAATGTTGCAGCAAAAATTATTTGCCTTACTTCTTTGTGCTCTTTTAAGTCAAACCCTGCACGAATAAGATGATCAACCACATATATAAACAGCAAAGTCTTTGGGGCCCAATCAAACTATCCTTACTCAATGAAAACTCCCAGCTAAATCGATGGAAGTTTAATTAAGTTTTACTCAATTAATCTGACTTTAAATAAAACTTTCTAACAGAAATGTAAGCCTACCACAGCAGTACGTTCATACAAACTGACAACAGCATATTCCTTATTATAGACTTTCCATATTTATTTTGTTTTCCAGTGATAACGTGGAGTTATTTGGAAACATACAATTTGAGGATATCCACTTAAATCCCTTCAATTCCCTGCTGCCACATTGAAGATTTCCATTTGGGAAGAAGCAGTAATTAGCTACCTGAATGGATTGGATTTGGGCAGTATGGAAGGAGGAGAAGTGCTGTAGTGCATCCCTGCTCTCCGCGGTGCTGGGGCAGCGCTGCTGCGTGCCGGCAGCCCGTGACAGCTGCATTAATGCACTGCACAGCGCCCCGATCGATCCCGCAGCTCCCAGCCCGAGCCCACGCACACACAAAGGCCGGGCCCACATAACCTTTTGCTTCCCATTAAAGCCGTGGCAGCCATCTCTGTATCTACAGAAACATCCCATGTTTAAAGATCTGGATGGGCAGAGCTACCCCGAGGACACGGGTGAACCCCTGCACGGAGCCTCCAGTGGGTTAGGGGAACGTTTGCACTGAGCAAGAGAAAATACATAAAATAGAAACATAATATTCAGCAAAGAAATCCCTTTAAAAAGAGAATTTAATTTGCAGAATCCGTTTGACCCTGGAGATGCTCTTCAAAATAAGCAGGCAGAAAAGGCAGCAGCCTCCTCCCTCCACGCAGCCCACCCCTGCAAACACATCCCCATGGCAAATGCCCCACGGACTACGCAGCGTTCCAGAGACAATTGTGAGAATGAGGAGCAGACAAGGCCACGGCAAATATTTACAGTCCATGACATAATCTGAGTAGGTACAAGAGGAAGCTTTGAAAGCGTAACTGCTCTCCTCCCCGGGGGAGCCTGAGAAATACCAACACCTGCAGCACCTCTCCTGGGTGTAATCCACAGCACCACTCACACATACATTCCCGTCTGATGCGGGGTCAACAAGCCAACGTGCCCATTTCGGATTTGAAGGCCCAAATAAAACAAAGATTTATTGTTCCCCCTGCGAGGGGCTGTGAAAGGAAGCCTGATGTGCCGGAGAATCGGAGCTGCCGGTGCTGTGCTGCAGAGTCAGGCTCACAGCCTGCCTGGGCACACGGCGGTGGCCCTGCAGTGTGAGCCAGACCCTCGAGAATCAGATCTGCTCAGCTCTCTCCCTGCTCCTCCACCCCGCCATCTCCAGGGGGACAATCTCCTCTTGCAGCAGTTATATGATTAGGAGATAACCCCACGCAGGACTGCCTGCCTGTGAAGGGTCCTGAGCACGGAGCCGTGCCAGCCGCTTGCTCCCCACCAGGAAGGTCGTGTCCCAGAGCTGCTGCTGGATCTGAGCACTGAATGCACAAACAGGCNTCAGGAAAAACTTTTTCACTGTGAGAGTGACAGAGCACTGGAACAGGCTGCCCAGAGAGGTTGTGGAGTCTCCTTCACTGGAGATATTCAAAACCCGCCTGGATGTGTTCCTGTGTGATGGACTCTAGATGACCCTGCTCTGGCAGGGGGGGTGGACTAGATGATCTTTCGAGGTCCCTTCCATCCCCTTAGATTCTGTGATTCTGTGATTAGGAGATAACCCCACGCAGGACTGCCTGCCTGTGAAGGGTCCTGAGCACGGAGCCGTGCCAGCCGCTTGCTCCCCACCAGGAAGGTCGTGTCCCAGAGCTGCTGCTGGATCTGAGCACTGAATGCACAAACAGGCAAAGATTTCACATGTCTGATAGTGCCACACACTCGATTCATTCAGGAGCCAATGAAATGCATGTGATAAAGTACCTCATCCCAGCAGCAAGCTTCCATTAGCAATTACCCCTGGTGTTAATTCAAACAAACCTGTTAATGTGCCAGAGCAGCACTGTTCCTGCACCATGCTTGCAGGGACTGCTGCAGACTAACAACGTGTGCTGGACACAAAACTGTGCTGATAATAATTTATGCCCCTGCATAAAGTGGCAGAATTGGGAGAAGTGGAGGCTGAAGGAATTGAAGCAGTATTTCTTTATCTTTCATATTTCTTCTCCTTACCTTCCTAGCATAAAGTTACACTCTTCAGGAGTCCATTGTATCCATTTCAGCCACCCTAAATAGTTCTTATCCCCGTCAATTCCTCCCCAAACCTTTAAAAAGGCATCATTTTTTAGCATGTTTACCATGCAACACTGTACTCATTGCCAGAGCAGTACTATTTGTAGCTGCTCGTTTTGTTTCTCCTCTTTGGTGTAATTGCTATTCTTCAGCATGTCAGCATCCTTGTGCACGTTCACCCAGCCAATAACACTGTTCAATGCCTTCTCACTGTCACTCAGGAGAATCCCAGACTCTGCAACCTTAATCCACACGCTTCTCAACACTGTTAATATAATAAAAATAATTCCAATTTGCCAGTCATGACCTGTTTGGAAGGTTTTTGCCATCAGTGCTTTCACAACATCGAACATTCACATTCCAGGCGTTCACTCAGCCAGGCTCAGCTGATTTCTTTTATAGCTTCCACCCTGTGCTTTAAAATCTTCTTGTTCTGACAGATAAGGATATCCTCGTTTAGTGTTAAAACCAATGCTATTTTTAATTTACTAATGACTGCTGTGAAGGCCAGAATACAGTTGTATGCATACATGAATGGGATGCACACACAGCACTTGAGTTTGTTCTCAAACCAGGCAGCCCCTGCCTGTTGCCATCAAACTGCACGCCGTACCCCCAGCCTGAGCACCAGCAGAAGCACGAGAGGCAGAACACAACACCATGCTTGCAGCTGCTGCACGTGCAGAACAGAACTGTACAGCCTTCCCTAAAACTTTCAAACGTTGTTGTACAGCAAGGAGCAGCCTCAGAAATAGGGAATCATTGGAGCTGTTGAGAATTATGGGTTGTTTTCACACATGTTAACAACACGTTCTGTTTGTGGAACAGCCAGCTGGCTGGAGCAGGCACTGCAGAGTGGTTTGGGTACACTTCACCAGCACAGTTATGTCCATAGCCTTCCACCCACCAAGGTCACACAGTACCAACTCCAGAGAGAAGAAATCAGTAACCATCAACAGCTATAGCAGCTGCTCCTGGGAGTAAAGGGCAACTGTATGCTACAAACAGAGTACAACCGAACTCAAAGGAGATCAATTAAAAATACATCCTGAAATGCAAAATGGCACAAATCCCCATCGGTGTGAGCCACGGCTCCTCAGTGTGTACCTACACCTCACTTACACGTACCACTCACTGCCTGGCTGAACATCCAACTGTGCAACAACATCCCCATGGCAGAGCAAGTGCCACATGGCTAAAGCCTGTATGTAACAGCAGCTTACTCTTACCAGCAAATCCAACACCACTTTGAAGTACTGTGTGCCATGTAACTTATGCATTCAATGTAGATTTGATAAGATTATTGCACATCTCTCAAAAATCAATTGGTATTTAATAGAGATCTTTCTCTGAATAGAAACTACGTTCTTAGGGGGAAAAAATCTCATTTTAAGAAAGGTAAACACCTATAACTTCAATGTAAACATTCTCATTCATGAAAATATACATTGTTACTGCTTATCTAAACAACAGATATATACACATATACAGGTATATGCCACAGTTGTGTTCACACATTATTTTATAGACGTAAGTTTCTTGATGGGTAATTGAATGGAGTGTCTGACAATGCTGACAGACCTGCCAAGAATGTAGGCTTAGTCTGTCCAACCTCTGCTTTATTAATACTGAAGAAAATAGCTTTTTTGGAGAAAATTACGACAGATAAAGTAGCTGTCAGTAGCTATTTAATGTGGAGGTGAAATACTATATTGCATAATAATATATATATATATATGTATAATATAATAAAAATGTCAAGAAGCTTTTCTACAAAACCCTAGACTTCTCCCCCAGATTGGCAGTACTGTTCATAATTTTTTGTACAAAATGCCTTCTTTCCTTTTATCTAACAACTGAGTTACTCTCAGGTTTAGCACAGCACTACTTACGTGATATAACACTGTCGATGTACTGTGGTAAGTAAGGAGCCCAGGCATCAATGGTTTCTTTCCGACCAGCCTGCTCAATTCTTCTCAGTTCTGCTAGCAACAAGGCCTGGGCAGCTTCTCTTACCTGTAAAGCCAACAGGGATGTCACTCAGATTTGAATACCAATATTTATCAGTATGCTTTCAGTGCAATTTAATATTTTTTTTACGTGAGATTTACTCATCTACTACATACTATGGAAGGCTGAACAATGAAAGCAAAGGAAAATGTATAAAAAACAGTTTCACAGAGTTTAAAAAAAGTAATCTGGGTTTTTACACCAACAAATACAAAATACTGCCTTGTACTATTTGTCCCCCTTTAGTATCACTTGTCCTACCTGAAGGGTTCATAAACACACATTTGTAAATACACACGGTTTTTCAGTTTAGAAGATTCAACACACAAGCAAGTTCAGTGATTTGATCAAAGTAAGATAAAAAATTGTGGGCAAATGTATTATAAATACACTGTCCTGACACCTACGGATATCCAGTCACTGGGCTTCTGTTGCTTACCAATTTTCCTCAGAGGGTAATTACTCTGAAACTCATTAAACTATCTCGCTCCTATCTAGCAAAAGAACAGGCAATCAGGTAGCAAAAAACATATTCCTAATTAAGTTACAGGACCACTGAGGACCTACAGCCCCCAGCCTGGCTCCTTCCCACTTGGAAAGCTGCCGAGTCAGCACATTTTTTGCCACCCCAGCACAGGTGTAGCGTTAAGGCCCACTAGTCATTTATCAAACAGTTGGGTGACAAACCTTTTACTGGCTTCTGTACACACGCTCCGAAAAATAAAGCAACTCAGCAGTCTCTTGAAAAATATAGGTTAGGTTTTTTTAATCCTAGTAAGATTCTAATGGAATCACAAGAGGTTTTAATCCAATAATTTCTTTAAAAAAATATGTACAGCATCCAGAAGGCACAAATATCATATATATTTAGACATGATCACTCTTTCAACATTTTGACAGGTTAACTGGAAAATGAACTTACTGAATCCAAAATAAAAACTGCAGCAACTTGTGTCAGAGGAGAATTATAATTTTTTTTATATTAAGGGAAAACATGATCAGTAAAAGAGAATATAAACTTCCAAAAACCTAGCAGCACAAGATCACTAGGGAAATCACCTCTAAGCATCGATCCTGCCACCTGCGAGCCAGCATCTCCAGAAGAGGAGGTCTGAACTTGTCCAGTCCCAGCAGGTCGGGGAGCATGACACAGTGCATGGCAGCCAGCTGGCTCCACCCTGGTAAAACACAGCACACGGGGAGATGAGCAGCATGGAACATGGGAGCAATTTTAAGTTCAAAATGCCATCAAATAAATTTACACTGGCCACTGGCCTGGTACGTGGCAGGTCTTCAGGAGAAGGTGGGAGAAAGAGGGAGGAGAATAAAAACAACCACCAATTTTGCAGCAGAAGAACAGAATGGTTTCTCTGCTGTGGGAACCCAGGGCTTGCCCCCTCGTGGGCTCACCTGGCCCTTGCTGATGCCAGCAGATCCCTGCCCAGGCTGTACAGTGCCTGTGCTCGGTGTCGGACAGGACCGACCTCCTCTGGGCATAAATCACACCTTGTGCATGAGCTGGCCAGACTTCAAACACAGGCAAGGGTCAGACAAGGCAGCAGCAGAGGACTGCCTCGGATCAGTCCTGATCCAACACAGACATCCCTCTTCCTCCTCGTCCCTCTCAAAAAGACATCAGTGCCCAGCTGCATGCTTGGAGCTTACGCTCGCAGCCTTGGGAATACACTCAACACACAAACTAGACATAAAAATGTCACTAAAAGCATTATGGCCAATTTTCTTTTCCGAAAGCATAAGCCATGTCCGAGTTCAAGACTAGGATGCCCCTTCAAACCATAATTAGCATTGCTTATCATGAGATTTAATTTCCTCCAGACAAGTGTGGCATAATTCAGTTACAGAAAACTTTTGCCCTAGAAAGATCACATAGAATTCTGTCCCGTTTTAAAAGGTACACAAATACGTACGAGCACGTGTTTGTCTGCTACCCTTCTCCTTCCATCTAAGCCTTACTTCACCACACTTACCTCAGGTGCACTCATACTACAAGCCTGCAATCTCGTGTAGTTAACTCCAGTAAAGAGAAGCATATTAAGCTCAAACAAAGCTCATAAAAATGCTTGCAAAGTATTCTACGCAAAAGAATTCTCCTAGTATTACACTCTACCTTGACTTGAGAAACTGGAGAAACACTTCAGGTGAACATATAGATCTGTATTTTTAAATTGTCAGCAATAGTGAGCATAAAAATCTAAGTATAATAAAGCTCTTTGTGGTGCTACAGGGAAAGAAATCATTATGTCAATTTTCCTTAAAGATAAATGGATTAAAAAGAGGAATTTCCAATTTAAGTGAGCGCTGTTTGTACTACTCGAGATGCTTGGAAGCAGGACTTTATAGCTTAGTAACAAGGGCATAAAAATTCTGATTTAAAGCAACCTGCTGCCAGGGACACAAGGGGTGTGTGTTTGCTTTTTGTGCCAATCTTTTCTGCAGAAGGACATTCTTCATAACGTGGGTAAGGATTTATTAGAAAAACAATCACCCCAACTAAAAAACCAAGTAGTTGAAATAAACACCAAGTCTTCCTAAGCACCAAAAAACATCTCAGTGACATGACACTGATTTTGTTTGTTTTGTTTTAAAAGGAGTGTGAAGTTTTCAGTCTTTCAGTCTGTAACACGGGCTATAGTGTTGGTGCTCACCCACCATGGGAGTGGGAGACCCTTGGTGCTCACCCACCTCATGCCAGCAGGTCCAGCTGGGGCTGACCCTCTGTCCAGGGAAGTGGCTCTCACCCTGCAGCCCAGACGAGCTGAGAACTGGATTTACAGACAGTCCAGGCCCCCCTGGCTGGATCTGCTCACGCTCTACCAGAATTGATGGCAAAGTGTACAAAAAGCCCTCACTGCCTCTCTTTTTTGCCAAGAGAAATTCCTACATAGATCAAATTAAAGCCATGTTGTAACAATGATAAGGGACATCAGTGAGAGTAAAGGACAAATAGATAGAAAAGTGAGGAAAGATACCTTCATTGACTAAGAAACAGGTATGTAAAGGAGGAGCAGTGTCAGAGCCAGAGTGACCAGCTTCAGTGCTAGAAGAAACAGCAGGAGCGACTTGCAGAGGAAAGAAGAGGAAATAAAGAGAAAAAAAAATAGGAAAGTGAGGATAGCAGCTTCTGAAAAACAGATCAGTATCACTGAGGAATGAAAACAAAACCAGAGGAAACTGATATATTAAACTTAAAAAAACTTCTAGGTTTTACAAAAGTGCAATGCCAGTGAGAGGAAGACGTGTGACCGCAGAGGGACACGGACACTGACAGAAAGGGGCATCTCTGGAGAGAGGGGAGCACCAGTAAACCAAGTGGTCACAAACGTGTCTGCAGACAGTGAGATGGGGTCTGACAGGAGTTTTAGAAACAGGAGGTTCACTGCTTCTTTTGCTTTTCCTGTATTTAGCTAATTTGGAATCTGCACTGCCCATGACAAACCCTACAGATCACCCCTGTGGAACCCAGGCTGCCCATCTGTCACTGCAATGGCACAGACTGCATTGCTGATGGTTACTTTAAGCACAGGGTCATTCTAAACGTGTCCCCACTCAAATAATTCTAAGCCTATCTCAAAGAAAGCACCGAGAGCCTAAAACAGAAGCACACAAAGCGTACGGGTAGGACTCCAGGTGAGCAAACACAGAGGAGCACTGTCTAAGCATGTTACTCAAAGCAGTATCTGTGATTTGGGTTGTAAACCACATCATTTCTTGGTGCAAGTGTGATTTAAAAGCAGCTCTAAACATTACACTGCCACTAATGCTTTGGGACTTAATATTATCACACCAAAGGATGCGCAGACCTTCTGGCATACACATGCTACAACCCGAGGTCAACGTGGAGATTTAGAGGTCACTATCTGACACTTCCTTCCTATAGGGAGATTTCCATATGTCATGCACAAGCATCTTCACATTAATCCCATTCTTTTACTCCGTTGCAGAACAACAATGAGTTCAAGCTCTTGAACAGATTAAGCATTGTCTTCTGAATGGTCTGTTTGCTTTTCATGCAGTGAACTTCTTTTGTCCCTGTGGGACATCTGCATCAGAACTCCTTTTGCCATCCTTTGCACACAGATGCGCCACGATGGCACGTGCACAGTGAGGAGACGGCCGGCACTCCATGGCAGCCAAACCTCGTTTCAGCAGGTGGAGGAGAAAAAGCTGTTCATTTTATGAGAAAGATTGTTTGCCAAAACACAAGCCCAGCCCACGCTGGAACTCAGGTCTTACTCTGATGTGGGGTTTTTGCCTTGTTTTGTTGCAGTTGTTCACTGCCTCCCAAGGTCAGTGGTTACAGCAGGCACCAATGGAAGCAGCTGGCCCGGCGGTGGAGCAGCACTGAGCTGTGTGCACCCCAGGACAAACACAGCTCAAGCTGCCCGACCTCAGGCACGTCATGAAATGTGGCAATTGTATCTCTAAATGATTTTAAGGGCAATAGCACCAGAAATGTATGAGCAGCGAGATACTGCAAGTAGCACACAATGGGATGGAAAGGTGAGACACCGAGGAAACGCATGCCCTGAGCACCACTGGGAAACAAACCCACCTTGGCCCCGAGCATGCAAGACACACCATCAGCCACAGAGCAGGAGCACAGGTTAGTAATGGTGTTTGTCTGCATCTGACAGCACACAAAACTTCATTTTTATCCATTGTTTCTCATGAAGCTATAAATATTTCCACTGGGTAACTAAAGTTTGCCTGTCACCAAAATCAGCGAAGCTATTTCAAAGAAAAAGTACATAATTGTAATTCGGGATAGAAAAACCACAATGGAGCAATCTCTTTAAAAACAAAGCACAGACACAGCCCCACTGTGTGACCAACATGGGTTTCTCAGGTTGCATTTGCTGTATAGACACCACCTCCAGAAATCCCGACCTGTCAAACAATCACCTTTCAAAGAAGAAAAGTAAATGATTGTAAAAGAAACCCAAAAAACCAAAACAAACAAAAAACCAAACCAAAAAGCCCCAGGTGTTGAGACAAGAGACCAGATTTCTTATTTCTGCTTTTTGTTACTGACTGCTACTTCTCTATTCATGTAGCAACATGAAAAAAGCTTGACACACACCACGCCTGAAACTGATTTTCTCTTTCCAACCAAAGATTACAGTACGTTAATATTTATATCTGCGAAAGGAATACATACACACAAATGTTGCTGATGGGCAATTTTCCTCCTCAGATATAAACATCCCCCTTTTTTGCATGTGAGTGAAGCAAATCATAGTGGACATATAAGTTACCTGTTGTGCTTTCCAGCTGTCCAATACAAGAGCAGTCCCACAGTTTAAAGACGTATTTAATGTTGTACATATATATTTTTAATGTATATCTTTAAAGACTGGCCATTGTGCTAAATACCCCAATGACAAAGGGTTTGTATTCTGCAAATGCAGCCACTTCACAAATGGCAAGTCCTCTCTATTCACACAGTTAGAAAAGATACAGTTTAATTGCAGTTTTCAAAGGGTATTTCAAATAAGTCCTGGGGGATATCTGCTTTACAGATTCGTTTAAAAAATAAATAAAAAAAATAATCAAACATACTATGGCAGAAGAGAAAGCCCTTTCCTCTCCTGCCCTACAGCACAGGCATGCAGCTGGGCTCCCACCCTCCCAAATCCCAAAGATCTGCAACAGAGCAATGATGTGTGTACTTTGTGTTTATCATTCAGCAAAACAAGGATGACAGAAGTGACACATACACATCCTCCTCAAGCCATAAACAACCTTCAGCTGGTTCCATGGGGATTTGGTCCCCCTGCTATCCCCAGCTCCTCTCTTGGGCCTCGCAGACGCCCTTGCTCCCCACAAGCCTCCCCAGGGGTCACCTCAGCTTTGAGCTCAGGCCAGAATTAGCCACATCATGGTAGTTCACATTTCCTTTACTTCTGGCATGAAGAGGAGTAGCTCATTTGCCCTACCTAGCAGCAGGTCTAACCTAGAGAGCAAGTGGGCAGGCACCTCCTCCTCCATCTTCCCAGCCCCAGCAGGACCTTTTCCGTGTGCTCCTGCTGCCCAGGGAAAGCTCTACTCCCCATGCCACTCTCTGCCAGTAGAAAACTCCTGTCTGATCTTGAGTACATCCTTCTTTTACATCACATGTTGTTCTCCACCTCGTACTTCACCATCACACTTGTGAAAGACACAATGCAGACTGTTGAAGGATCCTTCAGGATCACCCACTGCCACCTTTCACAACTGCAAGTGATGAAAGTGGCAACAGTGGCCGAAATAGTGTTAAAATAATTTCTTCTTCCTTTATAAAAGGAGGGGAATTGTGTTCGTGCCACTTAGATGTGTTTACCCTTATGCTGTAGTTTCTAACATACATAAACATTTCTATATTAGTCTGTACAGCCCTTAGTGGCAGACATGAAACTTCTTCCTATCACCTCAACACCAGGATGTTTGAGAGCACTGAAAAGATACAAAAAATGTCAGGGAATGGCTTCATGACAGCATCAGCACCTTTTATTGATTCTTAACAAGGTCTTGGTCATTAACATTTTTACCTAGAACATTACACTACTTTTTCCTCCTACGTACATGCTAGCAATATTTTTATCACTTGATAGTAAGATGATAACTTCAGTGCCAAGAGCTGAAATGACATGTAAAATTGTTCCAGAGCAAGTGATTTTTACCTTGCTTAATTTGTCCTTGGACTGCATGACTTGAAATTGAAGGGGATGCCTTTGATTTTGCCATCTCAGGAGTGCCTGGTCTAGGTGGTCTAAACACAAAATATACATCAAGGGGGAAAAGGAGGAGGATAGGAGAAAAAAAAATGGGAAAAAAAGGGAGAGATTATTTGCTAAAGATACTGTGACTAAACAAACTTTCCAAAGCAATCCTATACATTTCTTCTGCCAAACTGTTTTTTAGCCCATTTACAATTCTTATGTAAGCTTATTTTTGCGTGACAGAAAGTTCATCTGAATGTTTTGATTTATTCAGAATTTGATCTACTCATCAGAAAAACTCTACAAGAACAGTGAAGGACACAAATGAGCTCAGACCTACCGGCACATACGTTAACACAAGTCCAGGTTCTGTTAATGTTGTAAGTTGATGTAACTCCATCTCATTATCTCGACATAAAAGAATACTACATTCAAGAAAGAAGAGATACCCTCGCTTCCACCTCGTACCGAAGGTTTCCAGAGCCACTTACACACCAGACCCCACAGTAAAATTAAATGAAATAGAATGCTGCATTAAAATAGAGACTCTGGAAGGAAGTTATCACAAGCTCAAGCAAATATGTGCCATACCTGGTGGGACCTTTCTTCATGTGGTCTCCGATAAAGGTTGCATTGGTCATACTCATCAGTGTGTTGGCCAGCGAGATGACCGACAGGAGATGCTGAGTGGTGACAGCACGTGACACCCCGTACGTCCCCTTCCCAAGCCCTTCTGTGATGGACATTTTCCTTCCTAACTCTGCACCATCATACGATGGTTTGCCTACAGGCTGATTGTAGCCAGGAAGCATCAGAGACATGTGGCCTCCTCTAGACAGGAGGCCAAAGGACACTGAACAGTGTGGCTTCAGCATCCCAAGACGATCAAGGCAAAGCTCATCTAGAACAGAATTCAGGCCCCAGGCATGAAGACAGGACATAAAAAGCTTTGCTGTATCCATGGTTAGATTATATTCTAATAAAGTTAATGGTTTAGATTTGCTAGAGCGATATTCTGGGTCACTGTCTTCTCTCCTCTGTCTTATCGTTTCTTCATCCTCATCTTCATCATCAAGAAGGTGCTCTTTTATATTCTCTTTGATTGTTTCCTTGACCTGCTGGAAGAGGACGGCTGCTCGCTTACCAGTCAGAAAGGAGCCTCCTTTGTCAGCCCCACCAGAGGATTTCTGCAAGTTCTCTGGAGAAATGAGAGCAGTGTTGGGTCTGGAAGCCTCCTCAGTCAGTAGCTGGATAATCAGGGCTTCTACATCAAAAAAGAGCACGTGTATATCTGGATCTGTTAAGTTTGTCTTTATAGCTTGAACCATCAGGGAGTTATGCGAGTATTTAGGTAAATTCCCCTGAAAAAAATAAAAATAAAACATCGACATTTTAATTGGATTACTTTCTTAACACTTTTCACACAGTTAATTCATAAATTAAGGAAGCTGTGGATGATTGAAGTTTAAAAGCTCATATTAGTATAAAACACGTTATGACAAACTTTATGAAAATATCAGTGAAGAATTTTATGGCACTTTCCACAATGTCAGGAACATCAGACTCGTGGTTGAGTGTTACACCCCTAAAACAGAGAAATTTCACTTGCAGAAGTTTATCAGGTAAGTAGAGCTTTCTATATAGGACAGAAGTTCATGTTTCTTTCTCATGAATACTAAAAGATAATAGTTATACTCCAAGGAACAGGAAAATGTCAGTATTTTGTTATTAAACTTAAAGCACGTTAGTATCCAATATGAAATATTTAAAGGATAGCACCAATTTATGCCATTGGAAATAAGCTACTAATACACTTGTTTAGACATGCAATTAGTGTGTCACACCCTGTCCACTTCACTCCTTAGGTCCATCTTCCTCCTTCCCTTCCCTCTGGTGTTAAAAGCAACAATAAAACCAAAACATTTTCACTGTTAATCTTGACTGAGCCCTGTTACAAACCCCATGTTGCTGTGCTGTGTCTCACGCCCCTGTAGGCAGCCTGGGCACACGGGTGTCTGCAGGAAACCCTGGGGGTGTGCTGAGGGATGCTCCCTGTGACAGTGACATTTCTTTTCCAGACAGAACACAGCAGACAAGGCAAGATGAACGGATATCACTGCCAGCGGAGGCGGCGGGCGCAGGGCTCTGCTGCTCTCTCCTGGCCACAGCCCAGAGTGCCAGGGCAGCAGCAGCCTGCCCCAGTCAACAGGCAGATAACAGCCAGATTGTGTTGATTCATATTAAAAATATATTACTAGCCATCCAGAAAAGGTAACTTTATTTGGTGCATAACTGCTGTTCTTACTGAACCTAGAGTCACAGAGAGCAAAGAGGAAGTTCAAAAGCATCAGACTCCAGCAAGGAAGAGCACTACTGCTGAAAGCACAAACCAGACAAAACATAAATGAAATGTATTTTTAAAATGTAACTCTAGACACATCACCTGTGTTGGAAACTGCACAGTGAGGCTGAAGGAGGCTGACACTTTCTGTTCAAGAAAAGTGAACTCACAGGACTGACCCAAGGCCATGTAAAGCTGGTTTAGGTCTTTCTATTAAAATTCCAGAGAGCTTTGGGTAAGAACTTTCCAGTTACAACGATGAAGACCTCCCATATTCTATTATTTATGGAAATAAATGTTTCAGGTATTGCATTAAAGACAGACAAACACACACAGCTTACCTTGTCAGACGCCTCGGAAGCAAGCAGGTTGGTGGCAAGAGTCTGCAGCTTCTGATGCGCCACGTTCTTCAGCGCAGCCAAGCTCCGCCTGGTCATGGCCTGCTTCAGGTTCACAGCAGGATGGCTCAGGGAGTCCACGGCCGCTGGCACTGCCTCGTCGCAGGCATTCAGGATCTCCACTGCTGTTATCCCCATCACACACCTGTCCAGAGCACCTGGAGTATTTGAAAAGCAGGAGTTTAAGCAGAAAACACTCAGAATGTCCAGGACATCACAAGTACAACAGTTTGTGAACAAAATTTACACCGCAGGATGCAATGCACAGAACTTTCCACTGGCTAACAGCTGGTTTTAGAACTAATACTCCAAAAGGGATGGAATTTTCCTGAATTTCCATGAAGCTGAAGTGGGCAAGGAGAAACCACATTAGGAAAACTCAAGACAAGTTTGAAAAACCCACAGTGTGATCCCGTGCTGACCAGAGCACAGTGACAGCAGCTGCTCAGCATCTCCAGCCAAAGGCTGCTCTCAGTCATTCCCAATTCCCTCTCCCACCCAACAATCTATGTGGATTAAATTTTCCATGATTGATCTCAAGTCCCTCTTTTCCTAGAGCTTCAATAAAAAACAGTTCTCATCTGTTTTTCACAATAAACTGAAAATAACTTTCAGGCATTACTGCCGGTTAAAGTTTTTCCCTGAAGTGGTTTAAGGAGTGAGAAGGTAACTACACACTGTGTGTATCCAAATGCATTTCCCCCCACTTTCTCCCTTTCAAATATCACACAACTTTCTACAAAAGACCTGGTTTTATTTTATGCCTTGCTGCCCATTCTGTTAAGGCTCAGTTTTATTTTCTTCTAAACCAAGCATTAGTCCCTCTGAAATAAAAACAACCCCCAAACAACACAAAAAACCAAACACTTTTTTCTCTCTGCAGATAAGGAAACTGTTGTACCTTTTACACCAAGCTTCCAAGAAACGTGCTGAAGCAGCACAGTCACTAATCAACTGAGAAGACACTACATGTGCAGCCAACATTTTACCTGGGCTCCCTGCAGATAAGCAGGAAAACGTTAAGTACAGCAAGCTGTACTTCTCCAAGACTGAGTTATTCCAAATAGTAAAATACATATTTAACAAAAGCTTACATAAGCTACAAATGCAGGGAATATGTGGAATGCTGAATTTCCCAATATAAATGTGCAAAAAAATGTTAACTCTTCTCTCAGATGAAACTTATACAGATCAATAACCAAATATAAATACTAAAAAAAATATTTCTTCAATGTATTTGAACTCAACCTTACCAGTATCCATCTGCCAGACGTACACAGACCCATCTGAGCACCCCACCACCAGATAGTCATCGGAAGGCCTCCATTTTATCACTTGGATAGGGAAAAGGTGACGGGATGCCAGCATGATGCATTTTTTCTCCCGCAGACTCAGCAGACCCACTGAGTGATCGCTGGCAACAGAGCACACACAGTGCTGGACTCTGGCCTAATGAAAGGAAAAAAAGAAAACAGAAATCTTAATCATAACACAGGCAGTTTGCATTTGATCAGCTCTTCACCAGACCAACCATTGTGATCAAGAACCTATTTTATAAACAGAACTGAGGCACACAAGTCTATGGCTGAACTCACAGAGGTCACTAGAAACAGAACTGCACTTGCAGAAGTTCTCTTGATTCCAACCATAATGAGCAAACAGGTATTAGTGCCTGCTTTGTTGAGTAAGAGAGAGGAACCCCAGCTTTCAAGCAAACCAATGTCATTTTCTTCATTAAACTCTACCCACTCATCCAAGTTATGAAATACAAATTGTCCTTCAAACCTACGGGGTAACTGGTGGGGAATGCTTGCCCATCACATCAGCAAACACCTCCAGGGGACAGACGGTGCCCATGGCATGGAACCCTCCCTACTGCTAATGCTGTACATCACGAGATGCCCAGCATTCCCTTCGCCAGCTAGGCTTTAACAGCCAGGGCTCTTCATTGCTTTAATCCCTTACATAGCTAAACCACAATGCCAACAAAACCGAGGTGAGCAGAACAATTAAACTATCAGAGTTATACACTGGGTCAGCACTACAGCTCCAGTATTGCACATTACATCTGCGCCCTTCAGAAGGTTTGAGGAGCTGCACCACTGGGAAGTGTGAGACAGGTTATCAGATGTATCATGTAAAACTTACACTACAGCTTTCTGGTGGAACTAGGAGCTGTGTAATTTCTCCACCATGTACACAGAAGATATGTTTCATCTCTCCAGAAAAGATATCCCATATGATGACTGAGAAATCCACACCGCCTGAGATCAAATACCTTTGATCATAACGAGAAGAAACCTGGTGAGGATACAGTAAACAGGTGATTTTGTTGCGATGGCCTCGGAGAGTGCGGTGAGGTGGCCAACCTGAGAAGTGGGGTAGGGTGTAAGAGGGGGGACAGAAAATGGAAACAAAAGAAAAGAGAAAAAAAAAGTAACTGAATAGAACAATTAACAACCCAGGCCACTGTTCTTGATTAAAAAACCCAAACCAGACAAGGTGCAATTTTTCACAGAAGTTCTTATAGAATTAGCCATGTCTTTTTAAAAATATTCCTATTCTTTTCTACTGGACATGGACTAAATGATTCCTTTAAATACCTCACTTTAAAATAATTCAGCTGTTTTAAAACAGCCTTCTCCCCCCCAAAAAAACCCCAGATAGATTTAAAATGCCACAAAGATGGGGAAAATAAATTCTCTTCCCCATCAAACATGAGTTTACCCAAGGTTATAACCAAAAGGACGAGTACCAGGAAAGCTGCAGAACCTCCCCCTGCACTGGCCACAGCAGTGGCATGCAGGGCTGCAGTGCTCTGCAGTTGGTGCCTGTGCAGGACAGGGTATCAACATCAAATTGAAATTTAAAAAGGAAAAGAATTTTTGTGGACACAGAGTAAGAATGGCAAGTCTTCTGTTCCCCGAGATCAAATAATTAGATAAAAGTTTAGAATGAGAATGATTTAACTATTGCAATCGGAAAAACTGTCTTTTTAGATGGCAAATTTCACAAAATGGGCCTGGTAAATGAAATACCAGAATTAAGTATTCTATGCAACACCTGCAGGAGACATGGAACCATTTTTCTCTATGTGACTGTGCCTTCCAACAAGCACAGCAAACCTTACACAGAATACACACCGGCACTTCTGTATTGTTATGAGGGTAAGAGTCACCAACGCTTATTCGTGGGATAAAGCATCAGCTTCAAGGCAATACAAGTCCACATTAAGAAAGAAAAATAATTTTTGTATAAAGTTATAGAAAACAAATCAGTTACATAAAGGAATAGTACAACCAACAGCCTTGTGTATAACTGACAAGCTCAAACTTATACACACAGAAATATTTCTGTGTCTCTTTCGTTTATCAGCATTCATAAATACCAGACCCCAAATGTTTGTTCTGCAGCTAAGATCACAGAAGTGTTAAAGTAACAGTATCTGGACCCAAAATATACAAGAGCAGGCTAACATATAACACCCAACTAACTGCACAGTACACAGAGAGGAATTCTCATTCAGATCATCATTTCCCCGAGATGTTCACAGCCACATCGATAGAGAACATCCATCACATAGCCATTTTGTGACAATTCTGATTTCTAGCTGTAAAATGACTTAATGCTCCCTTTGTGAAACCATTTCTCACTCCAGCATGTCAAGCCAGCCGTGTTTGCATACCCCTCCTGAGCATGTGCTCCCCCTGCAGCAGCTGCACTATGGCGGTTTGCGTGGCCGGCACGATGACGATGCTCCCGTCCTCCCGCCCGCAAACCAGGCGCCCGTGTGCCGGGATGTACACGCTGGCTGTGACTCGCAGGGGCTCACTCAGGTTTGGGATCAAGCTCAGCTGGTCTATAATCCCGGCAGGGCGAGGAGTAAGTTTGTCAAAAGCTTCCTGGAGGGACACTGAAGTTGTTGTTTGAAGTCCTGGTTAAAAAGGAAAAAAAGAGGAAAGGGTGAGGCAGGAGGAGGACTGAAAATAAAATACTAAGAGAATGGAAATTAGGAAAGCTTTTCTGATTAAGATGTCAGAGTTCAAATACACCATGTAAAAGCACTTTGAACAAAGGAAAAAGTACAAACTGGAGATTAATTCACTGACTAGGGGAGCGAAGCCCCAGCAAGACATGGAAACAACCCACGTGAACAGTGTGATTTAAGCTCAAGGGGAAGTTACACATGCAGACAGCAATGACCACAGCTAGTATTTGGAAATAAAGCAGTTAAAACCTAATACTTGAAAAATAGTCAGAGTAAATTAAGGATCTGATGATATATAAAAAAAAATAAGTTGCTATAAATCTTACAAGAAGGTAAAAATTAAAAAAAAGAACAACCAAATTTTATTGATTTGTAGGAAAAGCAGCAGTGCTTTATCCAGCAACATAACAAAACAGAGATGCCCATCAGAAGATGTGGCACCAAGGCTGTTAGTTAGGCATACCTTTTGCACTATCACCTTGTTCAAGAGTCTCAGGCACACTCCAAATACACAGTCTCCCTGAAGAGTCTCCTTGGATCAACAGCTTATAGGAAGACTCCCTATGCCCATAGAAGAACCGAGTAACTGGAGGACATATTAGCAGCTGTTAAAAAAGAGAAAAACAAACAACTTCAGAACACGTGCAAACTGTGTAATAACCTCCAAATTTACTGTCTCCACATCACCCACCATGCCTTTTAAAAGCAGAATAGAAAGTAGACAAATAAAAAATTAAATATATACATGTTTCAATGTCCATAAGTGGCAACAGATTAAATGGCTAAGGCAAAAAAGGATTCCTGCAATAGCCTTGTAATAACAGCATTTGTAAATCAGACAGTTACCTACACCTATTAGTATAGGTGTGAGTACTAGATCTATCATACAGCAGTTAGTTTATAGCAGACACAGTTCACAGTACAATAGACAAACAAAGTATAGCTCAGAGAGAACTTTGCCCTACAGATTGCATTTCCTTTTCTCTGCAAATTCAAAGCTGTGATTCGAAAAGCTCTTGCTCATCGACTGCCTCATCACCATGCAGATCACAACTTGACTTCTAATTCTCCAGACACTGATGAATGATGAACTGCTAGCATATAGGAACTGGAGATTCACTTGACCAGAGTAACCTCTGCATGTATTTGAAAGCCACCAAGAACCAAACCAAGCAGCAGGGAAATTGCATCCTGCTGTCTGCTTTCTCTGGGAAAGGAGGAAATCCTAAAGCTCTTCTTTGAGAGAGAAGAGCTGGTCATGTATGTTCCAGCCCTCTAAAAGAGAAACACAGTCCATAAAAGAAACCCCAAAGAAATAGATTTTACCTGTTTATCTGCTCTGTCCAGCACACTGTACAGCAAAGGTGGGATTAGATTTTCTACTGCTTTTCCCACATCTCTGCGGAACGAGTCACTAGCTGGTAGACAGCTGGATGTAAGAGCAAAGAGAAAGGAATAAAGCTCCTTATATTACCAGAGAGTGATCACTACATCACTAGCTGACTAAATAATACTAAGCAAAAACCAACCCCAAGCCCTTAACCATTACATTTTTCAGTTGTTCATACCGTGTACAGCAGGTCAGTACCCTCATTTTTTATGTACAGGCTATGCTTTGTCAATTAATAACTGCTCCAAATGTGTCCAGCACAGTTCCCCCACACACTCGGAAGCAAAGGAAAAAAAAGAATGAAAGAACCCTGGCTTTAGGTCTGCTTTGGACTTCAACACAGCTGGCCTCAGGCTCAGGACCAAAACACACCAAACCCCGAGGTTCCTCCAACTGATCACCAGGTTAAGCTGCTCACATCCTAATGCTCTGATCACCTAAGAGAGTGAGAAAGGAGGTCTCATCTGATTTATGTGAGAATATTCAAGGACCTCCAAGATACAGTATTTCTTCAAAGTTGCTCCAGTTTTTATCTCAGAAAATAAATAAAAGGAGTATTTAATTGTTGACTACCTGGCTGGTAATTTATATATAAAACTTTGTCCATCTTCTGTCCATACAATCACTTTATCAGCTGACACAAAGTTGCCACCAGTCCAGGTCTGATCGTTTTCACTAGGGACTGAACATAAGAGTGAATAATCTCCAGCATCAAAAACCTGAAAAAAAACAGAAAAGTCTGCCATCATTAACCAATTACAGCTAAAAATGCCCAGACAACAGCTGATCTGGGTTTCAATATAGCCATATTAAAAGGACTGAGAGCATCTTATCAAAATGCCCCATTGGTAATTTAATTAAACCAGGTTCTACAGTGAAGAGCAGGCAGGGGTTGCCCGGCCAGCTTGCCTTACCCTCCAGTATTTGGAACACACAACCAACAGCGACCGCTGGGTAAACACACAGAAGGAAATGCTTTGACAGTTCTGACAATAAATAGGTTTTGACTCCTCTTCAAATACGGGCGTTGTATCCTAAAACAAACAAAACCAACACTAAATTATCTGCATTTTATTTAAAATTAAGACCTAAAATTAAATAGAGACATATTACCTTCTGTAATAACAACATCTTTAAAAAGGCATTCCTTCGTGGTTTTAAATGTGCTCGAGTCATGAGCTTGTCACTGTTGCTATAAATTTTAACTGAAATAAACACGTTTAATTTGGATACTCCTGTGGGCTTTTCACATCTTGAATACCCACTTTCCTGTGCTAAAGAGTCAACTCTGCAGCCTGTTCCCATCCTTCTGTCAACCAGCATGATTGCTTCTCCAAGTTTTCAGCTCTAGACTGACCCTTGGCCAGAGGTTCAGCTTCAGCCACTGCTGGCCATGTTCTTCTGAGATTCAACCCAGCAGTGTCCCACGGCACGGGATTTGGCCGAATACCCTCCTCTGAGTCCGAGTCTCAGGCTGGTCTATCACACCAGTGCTGTACCTTGATTAACCTGGGCCCACCTCAAGGCAAAGCTTTATCTCCTGGTTGCATTGCAGGTGGTTGCTGCTAACCTGTCCAAATCCAGAGCACACACGGACTAGCTCCTGAGCTAATCCTCACTCTGACCATCCACCTTCACCTTGACTTGGGATACCCTGAAGGAAGGGGGGACAGCCGTGTCGTCCATCAGCTGAACCTATCTATACTACACAGTGTAAACATGTATTTATTAGCATCATCTCTTGCAACTAATGAGTACTTACACTGCAAAATCCTGCATATAAAAATCCTGCCTGTACTGACTGAAGTTGTGCATGCAGCACAGCATCTGCAGTACTTTGGAAAGTTAAACATCACTGTAACAATCTCTGTTACTAAATTCCCTTGGGAACTCAAAACTCCTGTGAAATGTAGTACAGGATGACTTAGCAAAAGATTTGGGCTTTTAAAGAGGCGAAAAGTTAAAAGAAAAATATTTGTGTATTAACAAGAATATTTGTATATTAACACACATCATTACATGGAATCGTTTGGGTTGGAAAAGACCTTTAAGATCATCAAGTCCAACCGCTCACCCAGCACTGCCAAGGCCACCAAATGGTACAAATAAAAAAAAAGGACTTGCAGAAATTCGCAATCATCCTATGTGTAATTCTGAAATAAGTTCTGAGTCAAACATGAGAATGCTTAGGAGTTCTGGTGGCAACCTGAAGATGCCGTAAAGCAAAACTAAGGGAGTTGATTTACAAATGGCAAAGAGGAAAGAACTGTAACATCATTAGGGAGGAGGAGGAACAGGAAACGGCACTAACAGAAGTTCTCCCTTCAGCACAAGAGGAAATGCCATTAATTCAGCAGCCTTTGTTTACCTGCATGCGACTCACTTCAGAGGTTATTATCCACACTTTGAGGATGCCAGTCACCGAGACTGCGACCACCGTGTCCTCTGGGGAGAGCAAACGTTAGGCTGGTAAGTACAAGGGCACCTTCATCCTGCTGCACACTTGTGCACATCCAAATGCAAAAAAAATACACTGAGAGTACCTCAACATTCAAGTTTATCAAAACACTCCTGAAGTGTTTGCTGCAAAATCAAGTGTTTATTTGCAGAGTGGTACTGCAGAGGCACACAGACCCCATGGGTTTGCACTGACAGTCTCATTCCCATCTCTGCTAATTAGTACTAGAGATCAGATTAAATGGGGGCAAGGGAAGTCAGTTGCTTCTAGTATTGCTGTCAGACACTGTGGGTTGCCCCATCACTCCCCAAGGCAAGGTGTTATCTCCCAAGAGGAGATCTCCTGCCTATGCCCGTTGTTGTTTCACAGGACACGTCCTCTCGTTGCACAGCTGCCCAGGCACCGCTCGGCTGCGGGGTCTCCAAGGGCATCTCTGCGAGGTTACTCCAGTAGAGTCATTGCCTTCACAAAAAGTGCCAGTCAAACTTTCTACACATTCCTGTTTCTACCAGGCAAGTCTGGTCTAACACCAAAATCCCAGGGGACAAAAATCCTCCGTTATTGTAGTATAAAAACAACTACAAAAAAGAGAAATAAAATTAAATGCAGCATCAGGAAATACTTAATAGCAGAGTTCACTTCCAGGTGTTTCAGCACCTTGGATGTTGTGGGGGTAGCAATTGAGCTTTCCCACTCCAGGACTTTGGGAAGACTCAGTTTACGAGTGCTGTCAGCCTTAACTCAAGAGAAAAATCTCTTTTTGTCAGGACCTTCTTTCTTAGTGATCCCATTCAGGAAAACCCAACTGAAACATCTCTGCTGCCAGCATTTAAAACCTAGCACATTAACACAAGCTAGCAGAGAACAAAACAGACACGTGGGCAGCTATCACTGCAAACCACACCAACTAATCCACGGCCGAACAGGAGCCTACTCACACCTCCCCTCTAAGAAGACACCATCACCTCTGGAAGGTCCTCCCTCTGCAGGCTTCAGGATTTTAATCCCATTGTGTACTTTAATCAGTACATTCCTTACACACGTTTCCTACAGTAATAGCTTTGAAAGTGTTATGACAGCGCTTTCTGTGAAGCTACTAATTGTGAGAAATACTCGTGGCACCTATATATCTTGTCAAAAATAACAATGTATAGCTTGCCAAATGATCCTGATGCATGCTACACATCTCCTTGGTGATGCAGGTGACAGCACTGGAGTGCTAGCACCCCTTCCTCCAGCCTCGTGCCAGCTTCCAGACTCTCCCTGACAGAGTGCTCTCCAGAACTCCTTCTCAATTGTCAAAGAGAACACAAGTTATCACTCTAGTGAAATGTACTTTGGTTCAAAGTAAAAATCACTCTTCCTGTAGGAAAGCTCCTTGTCCTTCAGGTTCCAGCACGTGCACACACTGAAGGTGACAGGAGTGAGCCTGGATACTGCCAAGCATGCACACAGAGGGATTTGGCGAGATTTTACGTTCTGTTCATGAGAAAGCAGTTCAGTTTTGGCCAGAGCCAAAGCTGCCATTTGCTGGAACAGTAACAGAGACAATACTGCATAGCTATTAAACTAGCAGCTTTTTACAGGGACTAGAAACAACTCCGTACCCCTCGCCCTCTGGAAAGGTTAGTGCTTGCTGGGTGTTGCCAGAGCTCACAACATTTCAGTTCCTTCCCATGTTCTTGAATAAAGTTGAAAATAGTGTTTCTCTTACAGGGAGGCAAAGCCATAACAAAAGCAACAAAAATAATCACCTTGTGTCCTGTTGGATCGAATGATAGTCATGGAGCTGATCCAGTCAGGAGATATCTTTGACAATAAAGAATAGAGAACTTCAAGGCTGGTAGCATCCACAACAAGAATTTCTGGATAATGCCCGTGGCACAGCAGTCTGCCTTCACGCTGAGTCCCAACTGTAAACTGGTAGAACTAAATGGGCATGAGCAAAACACAGAAGTCACACTTCATGTGAGACACTGACATTTTTAATCAGAACCATAATTTCTTAAATTGAAAATTACTGCTCTGCACTGGCGAGGGGAGCTCTTTGCAGGGCCCCTTCCCCCTGTTACCTGCCCCAGGCAACCCTTCCCCTGCAGACGCAGCTCCTGAAGCTGACAGGCACCTGCCTCAGCCTTTCCTGCTAGGACCATCCTCATGTTCTCACCTCCCTGGCAGCACTCCTCCAAAAACGTTCTCCTTTTCCTCCCTCCTTCCAGCTTCCCCCATCAATAATGAGGCATTTCTCAAACGCGGAAGCACAGCAGGCATTTCCAGCTCCAGAGCATTTGATGATACAGCATAGGCTACGAGGTACTTCAGTACTCATGTAATGTCATTGTTAAGCTTAAAGAGAAACACACCCGCCTGGCTTTGATAACTGATCTATGATCCATGCATCCCAGTATAGAATGGGACCTCTGAAACACACCCGGAGTACTGACCTGTATGCCAGTGTGTGCACAGGCCAGTTTAGTAAACTCTATGCATCTCCCATCATTCACATCCCACAGACACATCTCCCTAAAATACAAAAGGCAGATTAAAGCTACATGGAAAACATTTCAATCTCCCAAGAGTTTAGAAATAATTTACAGTAGGAGAAACTGAGCCATTTGAACCACTGTTAGTGACTATGAATTGTATTTAGATAAAGGAAACTCAAATCAACTTGAATTGCCACTCCTCCTATCCAAGCCTACACAATCCCTTCTTTCCTATGAAGGTAAGGGGAAACAAGCGAAATATAAATAATAATAAACAATAAATACTAAACACAAGTACAGAATGGTAATTTCTTGCTTCTCTCACAAACGTTTCAAGTCATTATATACTTCTACTGCACCCCCTAAGTCACCTAAAGCTCAGCTTGCCTTCCCCACATTTCTGAGGGAAAGCAGTGTCCCAGCAGATGGATTATAAATAATACCATAATAATGACTTGCCCTAAGAGCAATTACTTTTAAAGTTTTATATTAAAATCTAATCAGAACAGAGTACGTCAGCTGCTTTCTCACTTTTTTCCCCTTCACATCAAATACATAATTTCACAATGAAAACACCTTTTGTTTCTAAATCCAAAGGAAAAGATTGTTTAGTACTGAAATCAGTAGAAGGTGGAAATTAAGTTTTGACACATTCTACTCTCACCTTGCATGTTAAGAGGTGAACCAGTCCTATTGGTCCCCGCCTTTTCCACCTAAAAACCTTCTTTATTTTGTTTGGATACCTGGCACACCTATGCCTGGCCAGCTACATTTACCTAGGCAGAGGCTAAGGAATTTCTTCCTCAACCAGAGTTGATCAGACTGGCCTGGAGGTTCGCCTTTCCACAAACAGCCTTAGAAAAACAAGGCAGATAACCAGAGAAATCCACACTCCCACACTTCTGCTCCCTTTTCTGAGCTCGTTCTGCACAGCAGAGAAGTGCTGTTCTAACAGCAAGTTCCATACGTGAGTGGCAAATCAGCCCTCAGGACAGACTGATGCCCTGGGAAGAAACACCTCTGCCATTCTTTCAGGTCAAATGTTTTGCCTCATGAAAGACAACCGAGTTGGAAATGTTAATTTCAAAGCAAACTTTGGACAGATGAAGTGGAAAGGCATATTTTAAATACAAATTACACACACATAGCATGTTAAATTCAGGAGCATTCAAAGCCTCTAGCAGCGTAAGAAGGAATATGGTGATGAGTAATTACAACCTCTTTGCTAAGTGCTGTTATTCCAGAATAAAAGTGGCTGTCCCCACCAAGAGAGCTAATCCCATTTGAACTTGTACCACGCTTCAGTACACAGCATCCCCTGTGTTACTAAGGCTCAAGGAAGGGCTACTGAAGGTCAGGGTATTCTGCCATGGGACAGAAGTGAAGGACAACCCACCTTGTTCAACACAAGATGATTCATTTATAACTGGGGTGATGGTGTGTCTGCTTAGAAACCCCAAAGCTGTTCTAGGCTCTCGATAACAACAGGAGTCACTCCAGCTCCCTGAACCAACCCCAGCCTCATCTTTTGGTGGTTACAGCGGGTAAGTGCCAGCATTTGGAACATCTATAGACATTAGATGAAATAAAACACACCATGTATGTAAACAACCCGCTGTCTCCTCTCCCCTGGGTTTCCATTACTCACCAGATCTGCATATCAATGCCTGCCCAGGGAACTCACCCGCTCTCCGAGGCGCTCACGATGTACTGCTTCTCACTGGAGGCTGAGGCCTTGGACAGACAAGTGACAGAGGCTGTATGGCCAAACAGCAGAGCTCGGGGGTTAACCTAGGATTGAGGAATAAAACGTGAAGTAAAAATAACACAGGCACTGTTACTCAACCAGATATACACATTCCAGATTTCCCCTAGATGCATTATACAAATATATGTGTTTATATACACACACGTTTAATTAGCACAGCAGCAGATATATAATCTTGGAAGGGTTTGCACAGAATGCTGCTATAGTATGCGAGAAAAAGGGTTTCTACTGAATACTTAATGCAAATTTGTGAAAAAATGCATTTTGCAACCTCACGCTATCAATAATTTTAAGTCATAGGCTGAAATGGGCCCAACTTGAATGAAAAAATTATGTTCTGCTGCAACAACAGTTCCCCCAATCAAATATAGCCCACAACCCTACATAAGCATCAATAAGTTTATATAAAGCCTATGCACAGATTAAAGGTAAAAAGAAAACTGCCCTATATCTGTCCTTTCTAGGAAGAATTCCTCACTTTCTCCCCTTCTTTCTTTGGAAATAACTCAAAGACAACGAGATATTTAGGTGTTCAGTATGAACTTCTCCTGCAGCATGCTGCTTTCCTACTATAAATGTTTTGCTATTCTATTCCAAGAGTTTAAAACTCTCTGCATGAAGGCAAATTACAAGATTGTGCTCAAAATAGGCATTTGGCAACTTCAATTCCAGGCAGCTGCCGGCATGAAGCAGTTCATCAGCAGCCTTTATCTCTGCTGCTGGCCTGCTTTCTCTTTCACCTTTCATGGAAAAAAACAGTTGGATAAAAAATAACCTTAGAAAATTCTCTAAGTATTGCCCTCTGCTCACTGGAATCTGCTTCCACAAACCGGTGTTAGAGCTTGGAAGTAACAACCAGTTCAGAGCAGCTCCAGAACAGAGGAAGTAATTACTTAAAAAAAATCAGTGCAGGAGCAGTAATAATGCTCAAGAGCAAAAATGTCTGTGTCTGAGCTGGAGTATCCACCACGGGAAGCACGGAGTGTGAATCCAGGCCTCGGGAAGGAGGAAGTACAAGGGCACAGGGCAGAGAGAGCTGAAGACCAGAGTGGATACTGTAATACTGGAGAATAAAATCACACTGACAAGATACACACCGCAAACACTAAGAAATTAGGATTATACAGACTGCAGTCTTACCTCTAAATCCAAGGAAAGGTCCCAGAGACATATCTGCCCATCGTGGCACCCCGTGACGATCATGGACGCATCCTCCATGAGCAGCAGAGTGGAGATGCAGTGCGTGGGGGCCTTCCTGCCCCACAGGACAATGGGCAGGACCAGGCTGTTCCCAGCCATTCTGCTTTCACGCCTGGCAATGCAACCCAGACAATAAACATTAGGTCTCAGCAGGTATGCCATCCCTGCACTTGGCATCTTCTTACCCACACAACCTTCAGACACTGGTCTGGAGCAACTTCACGAGCATCTTATAGAAAAGCAGCATGGTCCCAGAGCTTCCCATCACCCAGCACCCCCAAGACCACCTCCTCGGGGCTGTTCTCAACCCAGTCTCCACCCAGCCTGTGTTTGTGCTGGGGATTGTCCCAACCCAGTTGAACTTCATGTGGTTTGCACAGGCCCACCACAGGTATCAACTTCTATTCAGTAAATGCTGTATTTTAATATGGCCATGGAGCACCATGGCCATCGACAGGAACAGCACGAGAAGAAGAGCCCTGCAAGTAAAACTCAGGAGCACCATGGTGTGACTTCGGGCAAACAGCAGATTAGACAAATTTGTGAAGTCCATCTCTGGACCTAAAATGCCCTTTTTTTTAAAGAGTTGATCTGTACTGAAATGGAAGGCAACAACTGCTCTGCCAGCCACTCCAGCAGAGCCTGCTGAGGGACCGCAGCAGTCCTGGGGGTGCTTATTTAACACCTCAAGGTAGTCCCAGTGCCCATGGTTTGCCAGGTTCTGGCCACCATCCAACAAGGGAGACACAACACCACCTTCATTGACACAAATAACAGGGAGAAATATTGGTCTGCCCCAAAGCCAAGGTTCTCTTGGTGACTTGGGAACAAAGAACAGCAGAGGTGTTTGAACCACAACTGCAGGGGAAGCAAGCACCACTGCAACTTGAGTTGTAGCAATCAAAAACAGTTCAGAGGATCAGTACAAGACTTAAACACCAAAACAAACCACTGTTTTTGTTAGCAACATCCTGAGCTTGCCAACCCCTTCAGTGGATCCTGCAGCCCGAGTTTGCTCAGACTGAGCTGCCCGTGCATTGCTCCTCCTCGACGAGCAAGAGCACACTGCAAGCACTGGCCTGGAGCTGCTTCCCAGGTACCCACCCAGCTCCTTTTGGGGTGTATTCTGCACTTCACAAATGGAATGAACTGGAATTTGAGATTTACTTCCATTGTACCAATGGTGAGTTTCCATAAGCCACACGTAAGAAACACTTGAGAACTTCTGTGTGTAACCATCATGCAGAGAAAAGGTGTTCAGAGGGACTGATGTTTTCTTTTGGTTTCTTACTCTGGATCCAAACAGAGCTGTTGGAGTTGCCCTACCAGGCCGTGGTAAAAGCCTGAGTTATGGAAAGTCATCACTCGGAGCATTTTGTGATGAGTGAGTGGGCAAAACAGTCATGCTAAACAAATAAAAGCAATGCTCCTTATGTGCTATCGTGTAGAGTTTTCTGCTCTGGCCTTACCACAGCTCCAAGCAGAGCAGAATTCCCGATTTACAGGAGTACAAACACCAAACATAGGCAGGATTCACTCCAGAAATGTTTTTTTTAAATGTCTATTTTCCTGTCTTTCTGTAGGTACATAAACACTCCCCTAGCTTGATTGACCCAGTAATATCTGCATTTGTTCAGGGATATGCAAACCTGCTTCAGAGGGAAAAAAATCTGAATTATGACAAAGGCAAAACAAAGGTTATCCTGGATCTAAGCCCGGCTCAATCCCAACTCCTCTCCCCCACTGTGATAACCCCAGTTCCCCTCAGTGTCCCTGCCATACCCTGACCAGACAGCAGCTGTGGCTGGGAGGAAGGAACTAGGAAAGGACCTAGGAAGGAACTGCCCCACGTGCTGCTGAACCACAGAGCCACCCGCCCGCCCTCCTGCTCGGGGAGCTCCAGCACAAGCTTCACATTTCCATGGAAGCCGTGGGACTCCAATTGAATAATCTGCAGCTGCACTGAAAACCATCAGGCCAGGCTTAGCATCTCCCTGTGAGCCACACTCCGACTCCATGTGAACAGAGGCAACCACAGAGCTCGTGTTGGTGCTGACCACAGACCTGACCTTCTGCTCCTGCGTTACACCAGGGCCATTCCCAGCGGGGACTCCCACACTTGGGCAAGCCTTGCTGCATCAGAAACACCTTCTGTTTCAAACACTGGGGTTCACCACGCTTCCAACCTAAGTGATTCTGTGCAGTTCAACAGAAATGAACATCAACCCTCACCTACACAGAGATCCCAAACCGTCTCCCCAAGAGAGCCATTTCCTATTCGCTTTGGCCAACGCCGCCCCTGCTCCGAGCATGGACACCCCTGCAGCCAGAGGAAGTGACCGTGGCCATGCCCATGGAAAAAGGGGGCAGGGAGGACAGTGAGAGCAGGCTCATGCATGGCTAAGTATTACAGAGCACAGCACAGCTGCCAGGGCAGCCCGACCCATGGAGCCTCAGCCTCCTGCAACGTGGAGACGCGTTGTGGTTCTCCATCAGATCCATCTCACCAGAGCAGGACCACCCCTTGCTGTGGGGTGCCGCCCCGTGCTGGCTCATTCCTTGCACCCACTTGCACCATCCTTATCAACAACCATTTCTTTTATGAAGCGTTATTATTCAATGCACAAGCATAAACAAAGTCCAGCAATCAAACGTCTGATCTACTCCAACACACCAGGAGCTCCCCTGGGATCAGCAGTGTAAAACCTGCCTGTAAGTGCAGTGTTAATTGTTATGCAATGGGGGATCAATTGTCCTGTCTGATGGTCACAACACAGAACTGTAAAATTAGTCTAAAACAATGTAAAGAGCACAGTGACCTTACTAAAGACCCACGATTCTAAAAATACTTAATTTTTAATGACATAATCATAAAACTATAGGGGAAAGCTCAAATGTCTAGATGTAATACAAAGAAATGCAATCAAACAACAAATCACCAAACCAACCAAACAAAAACACCCATTCAGCTCTTTCACCACCCACTTTCTGCAGTGAAACCAAAGGAAAGACACTGGGAGAGGTGGAGAGAGATGGAAATCACTTTCCTTTATGTACATTAGAGCACTCGAATGCCACTCGAGGTACAAGATGCTTTACAAAGCGTTCTCCCCTCGCTACCTGCACAAAGCTCCCTTCAGCAGCTCCACTGCTGTGGGCTGGAAATGCAGAGCTGCCAAAGTAGCCCTGAAAGATGCCAGGGGGCAGCCCCTGCAGGCAGCACACCCAGTGCATTCCCCTGACCAAGGCACACGCTGCCTTAGTGGGGATCTCCAACACCACCCATCCTCCGAGGAGTTTTCTTCAGGACTGCAAATTCCATCACCAGTGTCATCCATAAACCAAGTTCTTAAGGACAATAAAGCAATCCACGATAATGTCAGAGCTGGGGAATCTAGGAGTAAAAATGCTGATGAGCAACAGAAAAATCTCTTCTTGTTCTTTTCATCTCCTGTAGCTCCCGGTCCAGGGACCTGGCCCAAGCACTCCCCTGGCTGTTTTGTGTCCCTACCAGGGCATAAAATTGTTCCTTGAAGTTTCACAGGCAGTTTCATGCTCTTTCAAACTATTTCTGAACCCTTTTAAATCAACAGTACCACAAATACATACATAACAAACCAGATTTTCAAAACAAATGCAAGGTATACTACGACACACAAAAGCACCAGCACACACCATGTATTTTATATTTCCATGCAGAAAAACGTGAAAGCAAAGCATCAACAGCAAAATCACTTTCTAAAGGCCCACAGATAGTCACACTTCAAAACTTTTATCCAAGGGAAACAGAATTCTTAGAATATTTCACATCAGAGCAAAAAAGAAAAGCTACCTCTTTCCTTCTAGTCTTTTATTATGGAACCGCAAGGCCTTCATTAGGAACTTCATTTTCAGGAAGTACCACAGGCTCATTTCACCAGCAGAAGAATTCAGCCTACAGAGCACAGCCCTTCTCTATCGCTGGCGAACACCGACTGCACCCCCTGCACCCACCAAACTCCCTCCCTGGCCACAAACAATCAATAGGGTTTTACATCAATGCTGGCAAACGGCAGCACAAACACACACTGTCCCATTGATGGGCGGGCAGAGCATGCAGGAATCATCCCCCATGAAATCCCACCTCTGAGTTATTTATACCTCGCTGGAATGAACTGGTTCTGCAGAAAAGGGAACTGGAACTTGGGACGTGGAGACGTCCAACTGAGCAGAGTCCTCCCTGCTGAGCACCCCCCTGTCCTCACTGGGATCCCTAAGGTTTCCTCCATCGCTCCCACAGATGCCAGGATCCCGGTTGCCTTCCCCCAGATACGCAATGGGAGAGTGAGTTTGTGTTACCACACGTGTGCAGGGGGTGTGGATGTGTATAAATCCATCCCCGCACACTCCTACTCCTTTTGCTTCAGTGTTCAACCACGTCTCCCAGAGCCGCAGGGATGTGGGGAAGCCCTTCCCCAGAAGGTCTGACTAAAGCTGAGGCTCTCACATTTGTTCCCTGCCCCACAAGGATCCTTTCTCTCCCCCACATTGACTTTCTCATCAGGTGAGAGCTGCAGTGTAAAACAGCACCACTACCACCTGCAGGGCCTCAGGAGTTATTCCCACTCACGCCTGCTCCTAGGGATTTTTAATTTCCCTGTAAAAACAAGGCAGAAATGGCATTGAGTACCTCAGTTCCCTTCACATTTTTGTTACCAGGTCCACTCTATCACCAAGATACAACCCAGTTACAGCTATGTGCACATCCATCTCAGTCACACTCCTGCTGTGTAAAGGCAAAGGGATCCTTTGGATGAACGGATGATCCACAACATTAAAAATAATATGCTAGAGTGACTCACCTGCACTGCTCAGGGCTGGCATGTAGGCAGATTTCATGAACAAACTCCTGTTTGAGTAAAGCTGTTAAACCGATTTCTTAAGTACAACGTATTACACACGGAATGGAGACTCACCTAAACATCCTTACGGAGCCACAGTCCTGCAGAAACACTGACTCCCACCCCCAGCACGGGTGGGCTGCAGGGAGCTGAGCACAGCTCACTATTGAAGCCAAGTGCAAGCAGAAACAACAGTGATTTCAAACTACAGTCTGCCAAAGAAGGTACGAGGCAGATGCAGAAGAAATGTCAAAGCTAACAGTGGCTTATTGTTGGGTACAGTGGGGGATGGCCAGGAAGGACAGCCACGGGTGGGAGGCAAAGGTCAGAGGCTTTGGAACAATCGCTCCTCTAACAGATCAAAGGTACAGCCAGGCAATTCCCCTGGTCCCCTGCCACATCTTCATATAAGATAAACCAAATCACGGCAGGACTCAAAGTCTTCATTATATGGAACATCACCTTCTGCCAGAACTCACGCCTGGGAACTAACTTCAGTATTTAAACCAACATTATCAGCACCCCATCCGTCTGGTTTTCACATCTCCCTCTGTCTCTCCAAGTGACAGCGATGGACAAGCAGAAAACTCCACACGTCTTCCTCCCCCTGCCCACAAACTGCTCCCAAAACTCCATTTTATTCACAACTTCCTCAAGCTTTCCTATAACAAGTCACAAGATGCCTCGAAACCTCACGGAACCTTGTAAGGCCCAAGTACTTTGTTATTTACCCTGAAACAGCATCCATAATAAGGATTTTTACAGCCAGAAAAAGCACCCTGACAACATTAATTTAGGAAGGAAGCCCAGCAGCTATCGAGAGCAACCTTTCCCCTCTGCATTGCCCTGAGGCAGTAACACCAGCTTCCATTCACACCTACCACAAGCAGGTGGATACAACCCTCTAGCTGGTGGTACCTCCATGCCCTGGGTGCAGGGACAGAGAACCAGTTGTGGCCAGCATCTGGTGCACATGTAGCTCTCCTTGCCCACACGTGTCCCAGTGGGCAGATGGATGAGGAGGGGGTTAAGGAGCAGCAGGGGTAATGATGTTGCAGACTGCAGGGCTAGAGAAGCAGAGCTCCAGCCCCTTTCCTGCAGGAGATGGATTCAGGGGGACCAGGAGCCCGGGCAGGACAGGGGGCAGGCAGGGGAGAGGAAGCCTTCTTTTGGGAAGGATGCAGAACGATAAGTAAACCTACCTTTGTCTGAAGAGGGCACAGCAGAAGCCAGGAAGAGCTCTTTCCAAAGGCATTCATTTCAATTAAAGCACATGCATATAAAGAATTAATCTGAGGATGTGTGCAGGCACTAAAAGCATCTGCCAAACCCCCACGCCTGCGAATCGCCTGTCTCTTCACCATACACACTCTCGGCACGTACCAGCTCCAAAACGAACCACTAAGGGCTGCCAGACAAACATCTGCTTCTAAATAACTGTAACTGTGACTATGTTCAAACAAAGCCACTCGGAAAGGTTAGGAATAACTCATTCCTTTCCCTATCAATGTTTACCACATGCTAATGCCACTTTTCTGTATTTTCAGCAGAATTTAAATTGTGTTATTATTCAGATTTGCCACCAATAAGCAGGGAGCTGGCTGCCATCCATGACATGGGGACAGACCTCCGGAGTACACTGCACATCTTCAAGTGAACGGCAATTTTTATGCCTGATATTTTTCAAGTACAGAGTCTTTCATTCAAGAAGACATTGGTTAAGCATTGCAACGCCCGTTCTAAAGCCATTTACATAAAGACAATTGTATGTTCATGGTAAAGGCTCATGTCTGCTACACCACAGCTTCATAAGCCAACGCTTCATAAAAATCTGCTGATTTTAAGTTTAATTACAAATGACCTTTTCCATTTAATACTTGGGCATGGAGACAAAGGATTAATGAGGTAGGGAGAAGAAAATTAAGTACTTTACCCAAAGTTGCAGAAGGCTTTTGCTATCAGAACCCATGTATTTAGACAATCACAGCTTTCCTTAAATATATGCTGAGCAAATAAACAACTCTGTTCCTAAATACAAATGGTCAGTAAAGTTTCCTTCATCAAATACATTCTGTTTGTTTCCAAAGGTCTGCCAGGAATCTTCAGAGTCTTTCAGAATTAGCTTGGACTAAAGGGATCAAACGCAGAATATTTTTGCTTCCTTAACCTATTGTTAATCTCCCAGGGTGAGTCTGGCTCACGGCAGAGCCGAGGCTGGCTGGCACCTTGGGAGTTAAACCCACCACCCCCTGCAGAAGCTGCTCAGCTGCAGCAGGTCACCCCCAACCATGACCAGTGGAGTCCTGGGTACCTCCAAGAATGGGGACCCCACAGCCTTGCCCTGTGCAGCCTGTCCCAGCCCTTCGAGCCTGACCACTCCATGGGATCTCCATCCACTTTCCCAGACCCATAGCCCACGAGCCTGTCTGTGGGATGTCCCAGGAAGCAGTACCAAAGCCTTATGATGGCTCAGCCCCAGCCCCTGCTCTGCCCATGCACACGCAGCCAGCACAGCGTGGGAGGCAGCAGGCTGCTCACGCACAGCTCACTCTGTAATCCATGCCCACAGAAAGGCCCAGAGCTTTCAAAAGGATAATACTTTCTCAGCAAATAAACCCCTGTTTTTTTATTCTTGTTTTCTAGCTAAAAGCCATTTTGGATCTCATCTGCAGGACACAAAATAGCATAAAATGATCCCTCAGGTAGGGCCTTACACTCTGCCACACATGAGACACCATCACTTCAGGTCACACCTGACAGCACCAAATACAAAACTGAGAACCAGAACTGCACCTTCACACAGCAACCAATGAGCAGCACAAGCTAAAAAATACTGACAAACCCAAGAATTTTCAAAGGTAACCTTTCCCTGAGAGAGCAGAATGAGTAACAGATGAAAATGCCCTCCCACTGCTCATGGAGCCGAGCACCACCCTGCTGCTGTGAGCCTGGGCAAGACTGCCAGTCCACCCTCAAGAGGGTGAGAAGAGAGGAGGTGGTTTCAATCCAGCTAATAATGACTGACAAACCACATGGTCATGCTCATCAAGGATGGAAACATGAATGGCACCTGGCCTCCTCTGACCCCCGTGTACTTTGTTGACTCAACATTCACCACCTCAAGTTGTCTTTGCTTCTTCTCTCCATCAGCAGCTTCTGCATAACATTGCGCAGCCAGTACCTCTGTGCCTCCCCCTGGGTCACAGAACCCCACACTGGTTTGGGTGGAAGGGACCTCAAAGATCATCCAGTCCCACCCCGTGCCATGGGCAGGGAATTTTTAGGTATTTTTCTTGTTTAAAATAACAATAATAGAATATTATACTTTTAGGGTTATAAAAGCCCTTTTATTGAAGCCATCTTTAAACAGAACCAGAAAGTTTACAAAAGAAATTAAAAGATGTAGGAGAATGAGTTTCACAATATATTCAAAAAAGGAGAAAAACAGAAGAGGGGATGCAATTCCAACATGCTGAATGAAGGGTTCTTTTTCCTTGTGTTTTTTAAACCCACACTACAAGGGAAGGACACCTGTACTGACAGCAGGGCTCGGGAGCAGGCAATGCTGGGAGCCCTTCAATAAAAGCACAAAACAATGTACCTGTAACAGCCACCTGGGAGCTGCAGTGCTGCACCATGGAACACCCCCACACCCCCAACACCCCCAGGCAGACCTTGCCCCAGGGCTCTCTGTCCTGCGCTGGCTACTCTGTGTCACAGTAACCTCACCAGAGATGGTGGTACCCTCGGACCTCCCTAGGGTGTTGGGCAGCAAAAGGGAACTCAAGGAACACAAGCTTGCCTTCCAAAGCAGAAAGGAATAAGCAGTACAAGCCCTGCCTTCGGTGCCAACAGCAGCTGCCCAGGGAAGGGTCATTGCTGCCCTTGCCCCAGCTGAGGATCCTACAAGAGGCTCACACTGAAGTCTTTAGCACTGTGAAGGCAAGATTGGTCATCCCAAACTCCCCACCGCTGCCCCCGTGCGTGCAGAGGGTCACAAGGCAAAGGAAGAGGAGGAATTCACAGCTGGGGGCTCCAAACCCTTTGCTGCAGTTACCAGCTCCCTCCTGAGCCACCCGCGGGTGTCCCCGGTGCTGTGCCGTGACACACTCACCCACCGCACCCCCGGTACCGGGCTGGAGCAGCACATGCGGGACGGTCCCGGCTCACAGCCTCGCTGCCCCGGGCAGGGACAGCTGGTGCGGGCACCGAGAGCAGCCCGGGCTCCTGCAGCTCTGCGGGCAGCCACGGGCCAGGGGCTCTGCCCACGGCCGCCAGCCGGCCCCAGCCCCCGGGCAACACCGGGTCCGGGCACTGGAGGCACCGCGCCACGGAGAACCCCGGGGAGCCGGCCCCAGCCCCGCCTGGGG